>APFE030350603.1:35557-58816 GCA_000404065.3 Pinus taeda
ACAAGATTTATAATTGAGTAAAATATTTGCCATGCCTAGTGAGAGATTCGCCAAAAAATTATATATACATATCATATTATTGATAAAATCGCCTTCCTTTCCCATATACCATGGAGATTCGCCCATTTATTATACTTATAAATTTAGGGGGGGGTTCTTAAAATTTTCCCTGGGTGCTTTTGATTTCCTGGACTGGTTTCCCCTTTGTTGGGGCAGTCAAGTTTAAACAGTCATATTTTTTTATGAACGATGCTCAATACTATTGAGGCCATGTCTCACCATAATTACTTTTTTGTATCATATTAATAGAACAATCTTACTTAGAAAAAAAAAATAAGTTTAAATATGGTTATGGAAAATGACTCTAACAATTGATCACTATACTTTATCATTGACCAATGCAAATTATAATCTCTAACTTTGAAAAATAAATATTTATTTTTCAATATGATTAAAAAAGTTAATTTTACCTGGATGCGGGTGAAATTCAAAGTCATTAATGGTGAGATGATGGATTGACGGCGCTTGGCTCAGACATATGGTGGCCAACGCACCATCCCAGGTTTAGTCATGGCACCTGCCGATTCACTTCAAACGAGAGAAGGCTAGCCTGCAGAGAACCTTTAATGATCGCTCCAGCTGAGAAACGAAATCAGTTCGATTTATCATGGCGCCCATCTACCCCTCTGTTTACCCTCTATCCTTCAACATTTTCCCACTCCAAGCAGGAAACCCCAGCAATAGAACTGTCACAGGAAAACATTGTTGACTTCTCTATTGTCTTGGCTTTCACAATGGGTACCATTTTTCCCATTCCAAACACTACCCTTTGTACCCTATCCTTGAGCCCTCTATGCATTCTTTGCCTTCCTTCCAGGCCCCCAATTCTCCTGAACTTCACTTCTGCCACACTGCAATGGTTCGTCACCGCATGTGGAGCCGTAGAGGAGGTGACTAAGGTGGAAGCACTCGCTCTCAAGCAGTGCATAGGGATGAACCACCACCACCACCTGTTTCTCCGCCTCCATCTCAGGCCAACTCTCTCCCTCCTAGTCTGTCCCGTAGACTCCATCCTCGCATTGCCTTTCATTCGAATCATTTCAGGTTCCAGAGTAACCTGAACTGGCCCATAATTACGAAAAATATCACTATCATTTTCTTAGAGGAAGAAGAACAGCTCAATGCTCCTACGTGAAACTCTGCAGAGCAACCTCAGGAAATTTGTAGAATGGAAGTTTGTGTGGGCTCTGAGCAGCTCTTGACGGTTGAAGACAGAGCAGCTAGGTGTGGTGGCCCGAATGTTGAAGGTGATATTGTTGGAAACACATGGAAATCTGGTGGCAGCGCTCATGGAGCCACAATTTCGATGGCTATTGTTGGTAGCTTGAGCGGCATCCCTCAGGAAATGGATTCTCCAGGTGGCAGCGCTCATGGAACCACAACTGCGATGGCTATTGCTGGCAGCTTGAGGGGCATCCCTTAGGCATTGGAACATCCAGGTGGTAGGGCGAGTAGCGATGTGGCGAAGGAAGGCGAGATTTGGTATGGGAACGCATGCCCCATTGTCAAGGAGGCTCATGACCAAGACGTTCCAATGTGATGCCACGTGGCCTCCCAAGTGCCACCTCAGAGTTTTGTTGCTGACTAGTTAAGTCTTGTTTTCTGTGGTTTTGCTTCTTGTTCACTGGTTAGGCAATTCTGTCTTGGTTCTCTTCTACTTCAGATGGTGATGTCCCAAGTCTTCATTCTGGTTTTGTCGATGTTTTCCGAGTCCTATGCATGGTTTTTTGTAATTTTAAACTGGTTTCCCCAAATATGGGGCAGTTATGATTCCCATAAGGAACTTAGTTGTTCTCGGTTGAGGCTGCAGCCTCATTGTATTTTTATTTTTCCTTCCTTTTAATAGAATTAGCTTTACAAAGAAAAAAAAAAGTTAATTTTCAAACATTTGATTGGACCATAACTTGAAGGTCTTATTGCAGCATTTGCACAATATAATGCCATAATTTATGTATATGGTTGCAATGTTCATGTATGATTTTTAGATATTTTTGTAGTGATTTTTTAATTCTTAAGCTTTGCAAGAAAATCATTCAAAAATAAAATCCTTGAAAATAGCTTATACTAAAGTAAATAACATATTTAGTATCAATTGCTTAGCACCATAATTTAAGCGTATTTTCATAAAAAATGGATCGGAATAAGATTTAAATAAATATGCTTACCAGTAGTTACATCCCATCATTGTTTATTTTTTCCTAAGCACTTATGTAGGAATACAATTGTAAATGTGTAGACTTACTAATAGTTACTACCCACCAAAATCTATGGGAGTTCTTTTGTGACAGCAAACAATTTACTTATCAATTTATCATCTCAATCTATTATTTCCTTCCTACCAAAGGAAGACTATAGGATGATTTCTCTATGGAATTTACATTGACCAATGTAAGTTATAATTATTTATGCAATTTTTTTAGAGTGTAATTTCTAATTTGAGATGGATGGACTAAATTACCCTACAAAAACAAAATTAGAATATAACAACTTCAATTTTATTATTGTTATTACTTTAAACTTTTTTATTATTAATTCAGGCCATATTTAAACATTTACACTCATTTACATACAAACACTACAGTATTTCTCCTATAGTATCTATTTCGGTTTCTTGACCTTTTATTCAAACATTTATATTTTTTTTTGCTCAAGCAAGAAACATACCTTCTATTCAAATTAAGCAGTAAGGAGGATACATAGTATACAAGATGTCAACTGTTTGACATACACCCTTAGTTTGAGAATTGAGCAACATGCTCAAGAACGTGACTAAGGGCCCACAAAACATTAAAACCAACAAATCCAAAGGGCGGCCTCAAAAGTGAAAACGAGACCCTTGAGTCAACCTGATGGTGGGAAACATGCACGACCTAATGGAGTTGTTGATCTGCATCTACGAAATCCAACGGCTGGGAGGGATATCGGGAAGAATAAAAGCACTAGGATTACCCGTTCGATGAGGGTGGTAATCAAAACAACCTAGAGACACGTGTAACATGGTTAGTGGAATCAGAGGCATATCCGAAAATCCACTTATTGTATAGTCGATGGCCAGTAACCATAGACACTGTAGCAAAAATGTCGCGGCCCCAACAGTAAAATCGTCGCGGTCTTCCTAGTGCTACGTGTAACTCCATTTGTGGCATTGGAGACATTTCGGTAAAACCGCTTTAGGTAAAATCGGCCCTCCGATAACTCTAGTAACTGCTGTAAAACCACCCGATTCTAAAGAGAAGCTTCCAACCACTTTTTGGTTTAATGTTTTTTCTCCTTTGCCCACCAATCCTCTGCAAGATCCTAAACTTGGATTTCCTATTAGGAGTACCCTTGACTTCCATCCACTTAGATATCTGTCGGATGTTTCCCCTTGGAGTGATGATAAATATCACTGTCTTCGCACGCAAGAGTGCTACAGTCCTTTCTCAGTTGTCCACTCTGACAAACTCCCACAAGCAACACTTACTTTCTCTTGCGCAAATCACCCCTTCATTGGCTAGCATGTCCACCACTCTATTGGCATCTCTGCGCACATGAGCAAAGCTCAAATTTCTAAGAGTTCTGAGATGAGATTGAACTCAATGAAAAGCTTGCAAGAGTCACCAGTGGTTTGAAACTTTGTATGGTGATGTGCTAGTGCTTATCCTTTTGACCGAGTTAATTGTTAATTCCGAGTCTGACTCTATGATAGTATTATGTAAATTGTAGTCTCTTAGGATTTCTAGGCCTTGCTCCATGGCCATGAGTTCAGCCATATTATTGGTAGCCCTCCCCAAATGGCTGTGAAGAATAATTTTGATATTACCCTCTGCATCTCTAATGACTCCACCGAAACCCGCATCCCCTGGGTTCCCTTTTGAGGCTCCATCTATGTTGGGTTTTAGGAAGCCATGGGGAGGGGGTTGCCAGAAAGCCTTCCCATTTGACTTGTGCCTTGCTTTCTTATGGGTGTCAGAAGGGCTGCGATACTTAAGTCCCAACTTTTCAAGTATGTGAGTGTCCCTTTGACTCGGTGGTTTCTTTGGAGGATGCTTCAAAAAGACATTAATTATTTCTTTGAGTTGTTTTAAGATCTGAGCCATGATGCCTTGAGCTGAACTAGATTTATTCTTGAAGATCCTGTTGTTGCATTCTTTCCACACATCCCATATCAAAAAACATGGAATCAGTGTCCAGGCTACATTGACTGTCTCACAGTCCAAAAATTATTTTCTCCAATTCTTTAGAGTAGCAGTAATATAATCATCCTTCTTGACTGTCTGGTTGAAGATGGAGGCTACCCAGTTCCATATAGAGGAGGTGAACACACAAAGATTAAGAATGTGATCCATAGTCTCCTCCTGCAGGCCACATAAATGGCATTTTGAAGGACCTGTGAAACCTCTTTTCCTAAGATTTTCCCAGGTCAAAATCTTTTTATGCTGAACTAGCCATATGAACATTTTCATCTTCATCCAGTGAGGGTTCCTCCAAAGGTTTCGCCACGTCTTGTCAGGATTTGGATGATCAAATATGGTGATTATTCTTTTGTCTTCTTTGAGGTTGAAGTTTCCCTCATTGTTTCTACCCCATCTTAGTAGGTCATTCAAGTTAGAAGTTAAAATTTGCCTTTTTTCTAGGATTTCTTCCATGACTTTAGCCTGGGATTTCAAAGGGGTCTCTGCACTGTATTTTGGTACCCTCTAGATTCTCCATTTCCTTTCCTCTCTTCACTGATCCCAAAAGTCACATACCATTTTTATACCTTTATTAAGGGTGTCATCTCTGATGATATCTAGGCCTTTCCCTGCTGAGATTTTGTTCTTGCTACCAGTTGTCCTCCCAAAACCATGCAAGATTCCCATTTCTTATCTCCTAGAAACTATGATTTTGAACTAAGGCTCTATTTTCCCAAGCCTTGTTCCAAATATGAGAACCCCTAATGTGCCCTGACATCCAAATGTGGTACTGTTCCTACTAATCCATTCCATACTTTTGTTTCCATAGCTTGGTCCATGGGCTGTTGGTTTCCTTTAGCCATCTCCACCAAAGTTTTTCTCCCAAGACTTTGCTCAGGGTGTCCAGGGCGTGGAGACCTAAACCACCATGGGTTTTGGGTTTGCAAAGCTTCTCCCATGCTACCAAGGCCCATTTATTTTTCTCTTGTCCTTTACCCCAAAGAAAGTTTCTTTAAATTTTCTTGATTTGCTATAAAACTCCTTTTGGGGCAGGAAGGGATGAAAACATATAAACTGAAATGGTTTGAAGAACAACCTTGGTTAGAATTAGTCTTCCTACTAAATTCAAAGATCTGCTAGTCTAGTTTTTGACTTTGTCCTTCAATTTATTTGTAATTGACTCCCATACTTCCTTCTTTAGAGGTTTGTCAGTGAGAGGCATTCCTAGATATTTAGATAGAAGATTCTCTCTTTGAAATCCCAGAATTCTAGAGAGATGTATTTGGATGGAAATATCCATATTGAAAAAGAAAACTTCTGATTTTGTGAGGCTTGCCTCCGTGCTGGTGGTCATGGCAAAGTCATGCAGGATTTGTTTGAAGGCTTTGGCTTCCTTGACTGTGGGTGTGCCTTGCAACATATTATCATCCACAAATTGTTGATGATTCAAAAGTCGCCATTCTGACTCAGTTTTAGCCCATTGATTCTTCCTTCTTCCTTGGCTGAGCTTATCATTCTGCCCAATCCTTCCATCATGAGAATGAAGAGGAATAGAGAAAGATGATCACCCTGCCTAAGGCCCCTTGAAGGCTTGAAGGTTCTTGATGGAGAGCCACTGAGAAGGATAGAGCAACTTGCTATGGTAACCAGGGCCATCACCCACTTTATCCAGTTGTAGTAAAATCCATAAGCTTTAAGAATGTCCTTTATGTAAGGCCAGCTTAGCTTGTCATAAGCTTTTGCTATGTCCAGTTGTATTATCATCCCTGCTTGCTTTTTGGTCTTGAGGGAGTGCACCACTTCATGAGCTTGGATGATATTGTTGAGAATTTTTCTGCCTTCCACATATCCGGTTTGCTCCTTTGACACAAGCAATGGAAGTAGAGGTTTGAGTCTGTTAGAAATAACTTTGGAAATGATTTTATACACCACATTGCATAAAGCTATGGGTCTAAATCTTTTAGGTATCATGGATTTTTCCTATTTAGGAATTAATGCTATGAAATATTCATTAATCACTTTAAGAACTATTCTGGATTTTCTCGAGTCCACCACATCTAGAATGTCAAATTTGACAATTTCCCATAATGATTTGAAGAAGTCTACATTGAATCCATCTAGGCTTGGAGCTTTCCCATTGTGCATCTATTTGATGACTTCATTGACCTCCTCTTCTGTTACTAGCCTGTTGAGATTATGGTTGTCTTCCCTGGTCACCAATTTTGGATTGTTCTTTGTGAAGCTTTTGATGAATTGAGATATGTCTGCAATGTTTTCCTTAGTTATGCTTTGGAAATGTTGCACGAGAACTGATTCCATTTCCTTGTGAGTATTTAACTCTTTCCCTTGCGGATCTAAGAGTTTAGTGATCCTATTATGAGCCCTGTGTTTCCTGGTGGATTTGTGAAAGAATCTAGTATTTCTCTCCCCTTTATTCATCCATTTTATTCTAGATTTCTGTCTCTAGAAGATTTCTTCCTGCTGGCATCTGTAATCCCATTCTTGCTACAGAAAGTCCGACTGTCCTTCCTTTCCTTTGTGAATCCTTCCTTGATGAGAATTTGATTAACTTCTTGTAATTTTCTTTCTACCTCTATTTTGGCCTCAAAAATGTTTCCAAACTCATTTTTGTTCCATTATTTGAGCCTTTGTTTGATATGTTTGAGTCTCTGATGCAGGAGGAATATTTTTGTGCCCTGGGTGGGCATGTCTTCCACCCACCAATTTCCAATATTAGAAATGAAGTTGGGGTGAGTGAGCCATGCATTTTCGAACCTGAAAGTTCTATTTCTTGAGGTTCCAATAAAAGAAGCTTCCAATTGGACCGACCAGTGGTCCGAGCCTCCAAAAGGAAGGATCCATGAAGTCATAGAGTGATAGGAAAGAAGGAGATCCTCCGAGATTATGAATCTATCTAATATCGAGGCAACTTGGGCAGTTCCCCCTCTCCTGTTGTTCCAAGTGAAGGTGCCATTTGTTGTTTCCATACTCACGAGTCTCATGTTGTCTATGAAGTTCTGGAATTCCAGTGATTCATGTCTTAACATTCTGCTTCCCCCTTTTTTCTTAGAGAGGGATTTGATCATATTGAAGTCCCCTCCCATAATCCAAGGGATAATAAAGTATCTCTCTCTTAGCTCCTCTAGAGAGGTAAGGAGCTTTAGTTCTTCTTCTAGCATTTGAGGAACATACACGCTTGTGATCAAGTAGCACTCTTTGTCTCCCAAAGGTTGTATTACCATTGAAAGGTGATTTCTAGTTGCTTCTGCATCTATGATCTCAAATTTCTGCAGATTCCATAGGGTAAGAATTCCCCCCACTGTGTTGATTGCTTTGACTTCAAGGAACTCGTAATTGTAGAGCCATTTGCTGTGTAGTTCTCTGATCTTGTCTACTAAGCATTTTGTTTCTTGAATAAACACCATGTCTCGTTTTTCTTCTTTTATTCTGTTACTGAGATTTCTTTGTTTTCTCTTGCTACCCAGCCCCCTAATGTTCCAGGATGTGAGCTTCATAATGATATGTTTGTGAAAGAGTAGCTGGTAAGATATTTCATCTTACCTGAATTAATCATGAGTTTCCCACATTCTGACAGGATTTCATTCTGTCTCCTTCTTCCTCTTTTCTTGCCTGGGTTTTTGGTGGAGTATCCAGATGTAATCTCCATTTACCTAACCCCTTTACTCTCCTGGCTATCATGGTTCCTTTTGACTCCTACAGCCTTTGTTTGGGACCTTCAGAGGAATAGTTGTTGCACTCTATCAAACTCCTCTTGTGGTAGAGAGTTTATCCCTTTGTTGGTTCCTTGTTCTAGAAAGTGTTCTAGTTCCAGGTTCTCCCTATCTAGAATCTCCTGTAGGTCTTGGTCCTCCATTCCTCCTTCACTTGGGGTCATCTCTCGGTCCCTTCCAAGTCCTGTGGTGCTTAGTGGATTCTCCTTTAGTTCATTATCTGGTCGTGTGATGTCCATGTTGTCCTTTTTTTCTTTTTCTGATGGGGTTTCCTCCAGATCCTTACTCTATCCATTTTCTTCCCCCTCTTCTTCTAAAATCTCAAAACTATTGTGACTTGGTATCTTATTCTCACTAGGTTTCTTTTGGTGCTTTCCCTCCTCCTTTCCCCCTATCTGCCACTTTGGTGTATCCTTCAAGATCTCTTTCAATGTTGCCTTTCAGTTTGTCCTCTCTTTTATTGAGTGGGCATTCTCTAAAGAGGGGCCCATGTTCATGGCATTTGCGACATCTGAAAGGGATGTGTTCATAGTCAACCGCCTGAACCCATTCCTCATCATACACTTCCAGGATGACTTCGTTCGGGAGTGCCCCCAATAAGTCCATTTCTACACAAATGCGGGCAAAGGAGGTATATTTTCCTCGTAGAGTCACCTCTAATATCTTTATAAAATGTCCTAATTTATTACCTATAGCTTTTAAGGATTCCAGAAGCCAGTAATCTAAAGGTAAGGGATATAATCTAATCCATACAGGGACCGATGTGAACATTTCTCACTCTGACACAAAGTTCACCGTCCAAGGTCACATGTAGAGTCCTGCAGCAGCATAGAAGTATGGTCCTCCTTCAAAAATTCTCTCTTTATCCTCCAGGTTCGTGAATACCACTGTAAAAAGCCCTTAGACCCAAGATGTATGTTTAGTTCTCCTTTTGGTTTCAAGGTGTCTTTTATCCATGTGTATAGTGCTTTCTTCGTGGGCAAAATACCCATAAACTTGCATATGACTGCATAGGTTGCCATGTGATATCTGTGCTCCTGCAAAGCTGGATCATTTAAGACCACCCGTGGTTTAATATTGGACTTGGGTTTGCAGGGTCATGTCATAGCTCTACCCTCCATCCTCTAACCACTGTCACCCATTTTTGTATCCTGCCGAACCTCCTCGTGGGTCCCTTCCTTATCATAGGGTTTGTTGCCTTCTATCTTTTGGGTTTCAGTAGTTTTTGTCTCATTCTCCGAAGGATTTTGGAGCTTGTTCCTACTCGTCCCTTTGCCTCTATTTGAAACTACATTACTGTAGGAGGGAGTGGAGCTCCCTCCTCCTTGCCCATCCATAGTTACGAGCTTGCTTCTATCGCCCCTGTTTCAAACCCTAGTTCTTCCTCTGTCCCCTCAAGTGCATCACCTTTAAAACCTCTAGGAGGAACTGCCCAGCCCCGCAAAAATGACCCTCAGTTGAGACAAGGCTCGAACTCGGGACCTGCATAGTAACACAGACGACTTAACAAATCGTCCGGTGGCCATGAGACCAAACCTCTGCGGGCATTCAAACATTTATATTACTACACAATAATAAACATTTTATTAATATTTTAAATTTAAAATATAATTAAATTTATTTGTATTAAAAATCAAATTATTTATATAAATATTAGAAGTATATTAACAAAAGTTAAAATAACATATTATTAGTTCCTACCCTCCGGGCTGGCAGGGACTATAGTAATCAGTTTTTAGTCCCTGGCATTAGTTTGGCACAACGATCAATAAACTTATTTTGACTTAACCAAAGTTTCTCCACATTTCACATTAATCGATACAATATTTTATATTTCTCTATCCTCCTAACCAATCAAAACAATATTCATCTTATTTGGCCTCAATACGAGGTCCGGAGGCTCAAAAGTTAGGAAACAAAGGCCAACATTACAAGTAATTATAACAATATGAAAGCTTGATGAATTAATGCTATCTTCATCCTTAGCATTAATCTCGAACATTTAATGTTAAGAGAATATATCGCGAACTAGCTACAACACCGCATATGTACCCTTGCCACCGCATGTAACGCATGTAACCGTGTACGCCTGCCACACATGCCACCATATCTAACAGGTGCCAACTTTCCTCTACACTTTGAATTAACAATGTTAATATTTCTTTGCTTAAAGCGTTGCAATGAAATTCAGATTCATTCACTTGAATAGGTAGAGAACTCACCTGATGAACCAGGCACCAGGCGGAGGGCGAGAGCAGCGTAATTCGCAGCGTAATTTTTTTTACCTCCCGTACTCATAATGAACGATTGTAATTTTTTTTAACCTCCTGTACACATCATTATTTGGTTAGACACTTTGATAATTAATTTTCTCTATTTTTGTCCAGTTTCATATATCATGCTATGCAACAGATTACCTATGCAACAGATTACCTACCTGTTGTTTCATATATCATGCTATGCAATAGATTACCTACCTGTTGTGGTGCCCGTACGAAGAGTAACTTGTGCTTGTGCTTGCTGTGTTTTCAGGTCTAGGTAGTCAGACGGCGTTCTCCAGTCGATGAAAACTCCTGCATCCATATCTCCATCCTTCAACTCCTGCACAAATGCAACGTTGACATCAAGTAATATTCTCAACTTTTGCGGTAAGATTTTATGATAATATCAATGGGGTTTAAGTTCTATCTTGCATTTGCTTTTCAATGCAGCCTCCTGTTCTGTTCTGTCATTGCTGAAGATAAAAAGGTACGAATATTTGACAGGGAAGGCATATCGCCCGCAAGTGTAAAATCTCTGTAATTATGTTAGAGTTATGCTAATTTCACCATAAGTATTCCACTCTGTATGCAGGTATATATTGTGTACATGGGGAGTTCGCTCAACAATAATAGGGAAGAGCTTGTAACGAGTCATCTGGAGGTTCTTTCGTCTGTTCTAGAAAGGTATTAAATGAAATAATCAAATTTCAGAATTTAGCTGTACACATATTTGTTGTTAATTGATTTAACTTTTCTGAACGTTTACAGTCCTGACCAAGCAAAGCAATCACTCGTTTATAGCTATACATATGCCTTTACTGGATTTGCAACAGTTCTATCCAAAGAACAGGTGACTACATTAATGGGGAATTTTCTGTCTATTAAAGTTGTAGCAAATAAATTTCCAGGAATTGCAATAACATCACATATACCTCAATTTCATTTAGCTTCTCTGGTAAGATAAGTATATATATACATACCTGCAAACTCCTTCATTGATTTCCGAGGACGCTGGACTGCCCAGGTTCCTTGCAGGTAAAAGCAGACCTCTCTTGCCCAGCAGTATCCCATATCTGTGCTTTGACAGACTTGTGGTCTATGACAACAGTCCTGGTCTGGAACTCCACTCCTATTGTGGCCTTGGAATCCAAACCTTCCTATCTAATTATTTGAGCACAACCCAAAACTAAACCCTACAACTATAATGAACAAATTCTTCCAAAACAGAGCACCATAAAGTGTCAAAGCCACGAGGACATTAAATTACAGGTTATCTGTATATTATTGGAAAACTCCTGCAACTTCAGTGAAAGATAAATTTAGCAGGCATAGGCTTTAGACTTGGACTTCGGCGGATTCGCGAATGCTCTTTGCCATGGAAATTGAAAATGAAAACTGAATTTAAAGATAAATATAGGCAAGAAAAAAATATAGAAAATGAAATACCTCTTGACCACGAAGAGCGATCCCTCGACATCTTTGCGACTCTGCGCAAAATCCATGTCAGTCTCTGGAATTTCACATTTCTATTAAGCAAAATCTCTGTAGATTTTACCAATTTTCCAAAAAAAAACAATAAAATGACCAAAACCTTGAGGACATAATTAAATTCCAGCAAAAGTTCGTTTTATGTTCAGAACGACAGAAAAGGAGTACACACCCATTGGCTTTGTTCGGTATTGAATTCGTAAAATGTAACATGAGCGGCTGTGAAGAGGATGTCTTCGACACAGGGATCGATCCGCTTAAGCACGGTGAGGTTGAGGAGCTTGGTGCTCTGCTGGTCCAGTTGTGGCATCAGTTTCCCGTTCTGCGACATCGGGGTTCCTTATTATTATCTGGCCCTTTGGAAGGCCACACTCCCTTATTGTATCAGGCTGATGGCTATTCTCAGAAGCGCCTTCGGGCCTAATTGTAAATCCTCCGAAGAATGAGCTGTATACCTCCCGGGGCTATATACACATGGAATTTTGTTGGTTCTCGTATCATAATTTCACGGGAAGGTCGTCAGATCGAATCCCTCATATGGACTAAATGTATTGAGAGCAAGTCATAGTCATGTATCTATGTAGAGAACAATTAGACGAAACCCCGCCATGTATTTCGAAGGCGCGCACCATTCTGCAGTAAAATGCACTACAACCTGCAATACCCCAAATTTTTACATGAGAAAAAGAACTTGAAACATTTCACAGAAAGAACAGACCAGAGTCTTCGGCAAGGTATGCATAACGAAAATTTAGGGCAGAGATATACAGAAATCTGCAATAAATAAAATGACGAAATCATAAGTTGGATTAAACAGATATGGTGACTAAATCTATTTTCGGATTCATATCCATGCCTTCCTGGTTCTTTTACTTTTCACCCGAGAACTAACAAATGCTTGCGGTCTTCAGCCAAATCGATCTCCAAGTTCTCCGAAATGAATTTATTTAATTTTCGCGAGGTGTAAACTTAAACTTCTTTTAATAATAAAGTTGACCTCGTTTGAACAATCTGTCGTCGGGAGACTCTGCCAAGTAGCGTGATTAGCTCACATCTGTACACCTGCAAACTGAAAATATGACACGAAGAATTTCACCTTCTTCTATCTGCCCATTTCCTACTGGTAGCCAAAACATACATCTACAACCAGAGGCAATTACAGAGCACACAGGGGCTTGTTCTCGATCTTTCCATCCATTTTTCTCGCTTACCTGCTGGCAGAACGTAGCATCGAATATGAAAAGGCCCGAATCCTTCGATTTATTAAACCTCGATTACGCACCATGAAAAGGATCTGCCGCTTAAATATGGCTTCAATGTTACGTCTGCATTCCCATTTCCATGGCTATGTAACGGGCAAGATCTGCACGTGCCTCGGCTAACTCTCTCTGCAACTATTGCATTTCACCTCCCAGAACTGAGATCGCTCCCACACAACCATAAACGGGGTATTTCACTCTCAAAGGGGTAACAGCCATCAGAGGGAGGCGGGCATGCAAGTTATATTAATGCCATTTGAAGGATTTCTGGATGCTCGGTAATGAAGGCAGCTGGTTGATGAGATACGTGGCGAGCGGGCACCAAAAGGATCATGCATAGACTGAGAGCTAATTATATTTGAATTAAAACACGGGAGTTTTAAAACTTAAATGACACGCTGCACCATCATAAAAACAATTGCTAATTCTGGGGATTATTTCCTAAGCGAAGCTTCAACCATAGCATACATTAGGTCATTATTTGGTGTAGGTTCTTATTCGCCTCACCTTGCAATGGCAACCAACTTTATTTTTTTTTCAAGATATCCATGGACATACGAAGGTTGACCCTAGAACAACATCTTGACAACTCGGATTATCTCTTGATTGGCAGGGTTCACTAGAATTGAGTGTTCACCATCTGGGCATGAAAGTTTATCACTCACGGAGTTACAATAGCACCATCTGGGCATGAAAGTTTATCACTAACGGAGTTACAATAGCACCATTTTTAACTACTCGTTTAGAACAAATATGTACCACTCCAATTTTAGCGCAAGCTCTTCCACATCCGTATTTCTGCGAGGATCTTTCTATCAAAGCTGTCAACGAAGCTGTCCAATTCGAGCTTGGGCTTTGTGTTTTTTATGTGAAAGAGGTCTCCATTATTAAAGAATATCTTTAATATGACATAGAAGTTTTTTGTTTTTATTTTTAATAAAATTAGTATAGTTCTGCATTAACTATGAATGCTACACGTGTTTGAAGTGGAGATGTCGTTGTTGCTGATTTGGATGCCTAGCGGCTTACTGTGGCAGACTGTTGCCCTTCGCTGAAATCCATACTGTATGTGTTAATCCCAGCTGTAGCATTGAACGGTTGCGAAACAACGCCGCCAGATGTTAACACCACGCTGGCATTCTCAGTCAGCACAGTAGTTACGTATACTTTATCGCTCAGTTCATCGGAGTGCAACACTTTGCAACTGTCGGTGGTGGCATTGGCGTTCTTGGATTGGGTGTAATAGAACAGGTAGAGAGCGTCCTCTGTCACGGCCGGCTCGCTGCCCGTCTTGTACCATCGGATGTAATGCTCGCGACGCCTGGTGTGTGAAGCTCGACACGCTCTTGGGGTTATCGCCTTGGCTCAGCGGAGCACTGCTGGACTTTTTGTTTGACTATTGGGCTGGGGCAGGGACTAGCTGCCTCGCAGCCCGTCTTGTTTAAAAATAAAATTACACGCATTTTTTAAAAACTTAATAGAATTAATGATCAT
Source organism: Pinus taeda (assembly GCA_000404065.3). NCBI lineage: Eukaryota > Viridiplantae > Streptophyta > Pinopsida > Pinales > Pinaceae > Pinus > Pinus taeda. Next base: position 50,005 of record APFE030350603.1, read on the forward strand.
AGAGAAATTGTCAAAGTTAACATCGGTTAATGTACAAAACAAAAAAAAAAATTGAGTGACTAAAGCATTCCAACCATGAGGAACGATTACTTTGTTCTTCCCTTTCTTGAAATAAAAGGCACGAAGTATCCTATAACATGTGCCAACAAAAAATGTTATATTTGTTTCGTACAAATTTCATAATATCTTTCTTTATATTCCAAGAAGTATGAGAGCAAGAACATTCAACTAATTTATAAGTTTATTATAATTTCTATACATCATATCTCATAAAATTACAATTGGTTTATAAATTTGATTTATAAATACTGTGTTTTAAATTGATAAATTTTATTATTATTATTATTATTATTATATTGAAATATATGTGTATAAAAGTGTTAATTTTAATTCATTTTATTATTTTAAAATTTTACACCAATTAAATTGTTAAAATTATAAATTTAAAAACTAATTTAGATAATTCGTAAAAGTGTAATATTGAAAATATTTCCATTTTATTAAAAAAAATTTATGTACTAAATAATTTTATTAATTTGTTTAATAACAAATATTGAATGTTAGATTTCATATTTTTGTGATTCATATTGTAAATGAAAATGTCTTTAGGATTAATCACATCATTAAGATTTGGTTGACATTTCTAACCAACTAATGTGGTTTATCCTCAAAACAAAGGTGAACCACATTAGTTGGTTCTAAACATCGATCAAATCCTAATGATGTGATTAATCCAAAAGACATTCTTAAATATTGAATAGCTGTCCCACTGCCAGTTTGACAATTGAATTGAATTAAGATAAGTTTTTCCATTGTCAAAAAAAAGTATTTAATGGATTTAATTAAATTTTATTTTTAAAAAGATATTAACATAATTTCATATAATTAGGTCCCATGATAATGGAAAATATGTTTATGATTGTTTAAATTTGTTACTAAAAAGGGGCACAACTCATTAGGGAAGATTCTTTATTAGTTGTTCTGAGAGGCATGTAGGTGTTAGGTGTAATGTAAGAAAAAATGCATCCCTGTTAGAAAACTAGAAAACAAAACATGAATTGAATTAACTAGTAGCTCACAGGTGAGCAAGTTGCACCTAGAGACTGCACAAACTAGAGCATACACTCTCCTATTCAATTAATCAAAGATGAGACAATAAATACATCTCAAAAGAATAGGGAGGTGAGAACAAACTCCTACAACTTAGGAACGAATCCTAACTTAAGGATTTACGTTACATGTAACCATTTCCCCATTAATACAATACAATATTAATTATTTTCAACTCCCCCCCTTAATGGAGAAAGGATTATCTTGAAGTCCTAACATCCCCCTAAACAATTCAAACTTCACTTTCCCAATAGGATTTGTAAAAATGCCAGCCATATTGTCACATGTTTTACAATATCCAATAAAAGTTTCTTTTGACTAGACTTTTTCCCTTACAAAGTGAAATAAAGTATCTATGTGCTTTGTGTTCTTGTGAAACACTCGATTGTTTTCCAGCTTAATGGAACTCTGATTGTCACACTTGATGATCGTCACTTCTTTCTGTTCTTTTCCTACATCATAGAGAAGCCTCCTCAACGAGATAGCTTCACATGTTGCGCACATACTGCTTGGTACTCAACTTCAATTGAAGATAAAGGCACAATGCTCTGCTTTTTACTGCTCCATGCTATGACCCTAGATCCAATACTGAATGCATAACCTGTGAGAAATAGTCAATAATCCAGGTTACCGGCCTAATCAAAGTCTTAAAAACTACTAAAATAACATAAGATGTATCAGTGTATAAAATACCATAATCACAAGTACCATGAAGATACCTTAGTACACTTTTTGTTGCAACCCAATGACTTTCAAGAGGTTTAGACATAAAATGGTTTAGCACACTAACATAGTGTGCTAAGTCTAGTCTAGTTGTAGTCAAATATACTAGACTACCAACTAGCTACCTATACAAAGTAGCATCCACCTCCTTAGAGATATCGTTTCTACAAAATTTCAGGTTTTGCTGCAAAGGTATTGATGTTGTCTTACACTGTTCCATTCTAAACTTTTTGAGCAACCCTCTGACATACTTCCCTTGAGTAAGGAAATCCTACCCAGAGTCACTCCACACTTCGAGACCTAGACAATAATGTAAACTTCTCAGGTTTTTCATATCAAAAACCTGTGACATCTGCAATTTGATTTCTTTGATTAATGCATCTGCATCACCTATTATAATCATGTCATCCACATAAAAGGAAATCAAAATTATCTATTGTTGTTCATCATACATGGTATTTAGATTTAGGTCATTCTTACTCATATGAAAACCATGTTGTAAGAAAAATGAATCAATCTTCTCATACCAAGACCTGGGTGCCTTTTTTAAACCATAAAGGGCCTTTTTCAATCTACAAACCAAATGATCCTGCCCTTGTTTAACAAACTCTTCAGGCTGCATTAAATAAACCTTTTCCTTTAAATCACCATTTAAAAATGCAGACTTAACATCTAACTCTTGTAGCTTCCATTGATTTTTGTACCTACAACAATTAACATTCTAATAGTATTCAGTTTGGCTATAGGAGCAAAGGCTTCTTCATAGTCAAATCTCTCTTTCTCGGAATAACCCCTTGCTACTAGTCTAGCTTTAAACTTTTCTATACTCCCATATGCATTAAATTTAGGTTTGTAAAGCCACTTGCAACCTATGGGTATTTTTCCTTTAGGAAATTCAACTAGTTCCCAAGTATTATTTCTGATAATAGATTCAAATTCTTCATTCATTGTAGCCCTCCACTCAAGAGATTAACTAGCTTCTTTATAGTTTGTGGGCTCTATAACATTTAAAATGTTTGACATTAAATCATAGTCTCTCAATCTGGCTGGTAGTTGAGTTTGCATACCTGATCTTCTCAGTAATGGACTCACCTCAAATCTGTCTGCTTCATACCTTAGCAGGCTCGGCTTATTGATTACATCACCTGCCTCCTCCTCTTTCTATTGTTGTTGTTGTTGTTGTTGCTACTGCATATTCTCGTTGCTTTCTTCCATCAACAATGGAATGTGTCACTCTTCAAGATTGTTCTCCTTATTCCCTTCCCCAGTATTTTCATGAAATAACACATCTCGACTCACAAAAGCTTTATGAGTCAAAGGATTAAACAATTTATAAGCTTTAAAGTCAGTGCAATATCCTACAAAGATGCATTTCGTAGCCTTAGGATCTAACTTCTTCCTATCATCCTTGGGAATATGGGCAAAGGATTTTGACCCAAAAACCCTTAAATGATCCACTGGAGGATTATATCCATAAAATGCTTCAAAAGGAGTTTTAAAAGAGACATTTAGTTGGAATCCTATTTTTCAAGTAAATTGTAGTGTTAATGGCTTCAACCCAAAAACCATTATATAGACCCTTACCTTGAAGCATATTTCATGCACACTCCACAAGGGTTCTGTTATTTTGTTTAGTAACTCCATTTTGCTGTGGAGTGTGAGGTATTGTGTACTGTTGAATAATCCCATGATTCCAGCAAAATTTCATGAACTCTCCCAACTTGTATTCTCCCCCTTGATCAGAATGGAGAATCTTAATGAATTTCCCTGTCTACTTCTCCACCATATTCTTAAATTCTTTAAAGCATTGAAATTTCTGACTCTTCTTTCTAATAAAATATACCCAAGAGAATCTAGTGCGATCATCAGTAAAGAGTAGAAAATTATATGAACCACCTAGCGACCTAGCCTGCATAGGTCCACATATATCTGTATGCACAAGCTCTAGAATATCTATTTTCTTCCTATCAACATTCAAAGAAACTCTTCTCTATGCATTTTCCCTAATGCACATCCATCACAATCTAAATGAACATTCTGAAAAGCAGGAAATCCATCAACCATACCTTTTCTTTGTAGCAACATGAGATCTTGTAGGTTCAAATGACCGAAACTTTGATGCCAAATATTCTCAACTTCCAATCATGTTGAAGCCAGATATTTATGTGCAATGATATTGACATTCAACCTATACATGCCTCCCATGCGCACTCCTGATGCAATTGGTTCCTTCTTGCTATCCTTTATGAATATGATCTGAAGAATTCGACTTACAGGTCCTGATCTATCATCATTGAAATAGACATCAAGTTCTTCTTGATCCCGGGTACATACATCGCATTTTTAATATATCTAATATTACCATTAGACAACATCACCGAAATATCACATACCCCTTGATTTGATAACCTTTGTCATCACCTAAATATATGTTAGCTCCACAAGGGGTTTCTTCAAAAATTTTGAACCAGTGCATATTACCTGTCATATGTGAAGATGCGCTTGAATATATGAACTATGTTCCAAACTCATCCTCCTCAATAGTTGAAAGAGCATAATCAACTACAAATAATCGAAGATCGTGACTGTGACCTCCATCGGAAAAATTCCCTGTGTGTTTTCTTTGTTTATTTATAGCCTCATTTGTTTGTCTCTTAAAAGAAAACTTAGCAAAGTGATCGATTTTCCCATAGTAAAAACATTTAATGTTAGATTTATTTGGAGACATACCCCTAAATGGTCTCTTTTGAAAGACGCCACCACATTTTTGTCCCTGTGGTTGTTTCCCGTTGTATGGCTTCTTCTTCTCCATGAAAGAAAGATCGGAACTCTTTGGTCTCAAATTCTTCTGCCGCTCTTCTTCCCATATCAGGATTCTTGTTAGCTCTTCAAATGTAGGGGTTTCCTTCCTTGCAGACAAGCCTGTGATGAACATCTGGTATTCATCCATCATATCGTTCAATGTAATTGTGACAAGATTGGAATCAGACACCTTCTCCTTGATGTCTCCCAATCTTTCCTTCTGGTCCTTGACCCATGCAATGAATCCGGAAACGGATTCATTCTTTTCCATCCTCACGGAAAACAACTTGCCCTTGCGCGACAAGATGTGATTAGTGTTTTGTGTCTGTTAGAGGTTCTTGAGTGTAGTCCAAATGTCATTGGACGATTTACAGTCTCTGATATGTGGGATAATACTGTCTTTAACAAACATCTTCAATAAGACTTTCACCTTATTCTCCCTCTTATCCCAATCTTGCATTAGTGTTGTCGTGACGCCTGCTACCATGGTCGGCTTCAACTCATCGCCACTGACAATTGACTAAGTGCTTGATCCCTCAAGAAACCTTTGTAGATTGAATTTCCAATAGGTATAATTGGTCCCATCGATTTTGTTAGAGTTGTTGAGATAAGCTTCTATTAAATTGTTCATTTTTGACTAATCGAAATCCCAATCCCTCGATCTACAATCGATTCTCAACAAGTGAACAATTACAAGCTACAAAAAAAATAATCTCAAAACACACTAGAACCTTTGAATCGATCACAGATCTGCCACCAAATTGCCCAATCTGCCTCTGATCTGGTCGATCTGCCATGAATCTATTGGGTGTGGAGCCTGATTATCTTCTCTATTCAAAGGTATTGCCACATTGGACCCCAGTTTGTAATGGGGCAGAAAAGCCGCCCGTGAAATATACACTGCATGGGTAGTCTAGGGGGGGCGACTGTGACCTTTGGGAGGAACCGCCCCCGAAGCTAAAAATATATGTAAAATGTTGTAATTTCGTAGTCAATCTGAGCCGTTCATTAGGCGGAGATCTAACAGTAGAAGTCATGTTTAATTTAGGGTTTTTTTCCCTAGAAGGCAACCGCTCGCTATATATGAGGGAATTGTATTGCGTGTATGTAGATCTGTATTCTGAGTGAGAAAGAGAGAGGAGATTGTGTGAGAGTGAAGAGGAAATTACCTCGGATCTACTGTAGGTTGTATCTCTTTAGTTTGCTGGATACTATAAAAGGAAGGACTCACTGTTTCTCCATGGACAGCCAAAATTGGGTGAACCACATATATCTATGTCTCGTTTTATGTGTTTTCTATGTTTGTATTTCTACAATATATTTGATGTGTTCTGTTGCTCTATAATATATAATTTTCTAATAGAATATACCATGATCTCTGTGTCTGCAACTCAGATCTGCCACCAAATTGCTCCATCTGAAGCTCAAAACCATAAAAAGCACACTGTCACTCTTTTAGACTGAAAAACAACGATGATTTCAAATCCCTCTAAGGAGTGGTCGATCATCGCTTCTGTCGGGATGAAAGGCAGAATGACTACTTTGTGCTCAGTTGGAGATACGCTAAGACGTGTGAGAAAATAAATTTCTTATGTGAGTAAAGCATGTCACTCCCAACCACCTAAACTCTGAAAATGTCAGCACTGAGGCTCCTATGTTACCACTGGGGCACTGTAGCCATGAAGGCTATGTAGCCACTATGGCTCTAATATAGCCAATAAGGCTCTGCACGTAAATGAGGCTCACCAGATTTGAGCTCTGATACCATGTTAGAAAACTGGAAAGAAAAACAGGAATTAAATTAACTAGTAGCTCACAGGTGAGCAAGTTGCACCTTGAGATTGCACAAATTGGAGCATACACTCTCCTGTTCAATTAATCAAAGATGATAAATAAATACATCTCAAAAGAATAAGGAGGTGAGAACAAACTCCTACAACCTAGGAAATAATCCTAACTTAAGGAGTTGCGTTTCAGTAGAAGTAACCTTTTACAGAATGCATTCAATCATCTCTATGATAGGAATAGTTCTCACTGGCAAGGAGAACTATCTTGACTGGTCCCGGATGGTACAACACACCCTCATTTTCAATGATCTGTGGAAAGGAGTGTGTATCGGAGAAGGAGACAGTGACCCAGAAAAAGAGCTCGCCATCTGGGAAAACAAGAACAGCAAAGCGTATGCATTAATAGCAGCGTCTGTAAATAAGGAGGTGAGTCATCACATTTCAACATGTTCAACTGCCTTTGAAGCTTTACAAAAGCTGAAAGAGCTCTATGACTCACATTCTGCACTTGAAGTTGTCCAACTTATGACTAAACTCTTCACTCTTGAACTGGAAAATAATGACCCTCTTGCTCTTGCATCTAAAATAAAATCTATAGTGCATGATATCAAATCCACTAAAGTTGAGCTAGATATATCTCTTATTGCTTTTCTCAAGGCACTATATCCTACATACTCCAATTATCTTGAGTCCTTGCAAGCAAATGGAAATCTCAAGGATATAACCTTTGAATCTCTTGTGAAAAAGTTTGCTAAAAGAGAAAAAGCCTTTGGAAAGAAGACAGTCCCTGAATCTTCTGAAGAGACTGTATGCATGGCTAATAAAGAAAAATATCCTGCTCAAGATTCTACAAGAGGAAGAGGTGGACGAAGAGGAAGAGGAAGATACTTCAGAGGCAGGGGGGGCAGACATCCTCAAGGAGAAAAGGCAGATTTACATTGTATTCGCTGCAAAAGAAATGGATCACATGATGCCTCTACATGCAAGCTACCATGGGACAAAATTGAGCAGAGAAAAAACCAACAGAAAGGTAAAACTGATGATACAGACAAAGGTAAAGCACCTGAATCCGCTCACTATATTGAGGCACAATGTAACATTGGAGTAAATGAAGATTTGTTTAACACTTCACTTGCTTCCTGGAAAAATGAATGGCTGCTTGATTCAGGAGTTTTTTGAAGATTTCACTGACAATGTTGATGGAGTAGTTTACTTTGCAGATCAGTCAAAAATCAAGCCATCAGGGCTTGGCACAATTAGGCTTAAACTGCCTGGTCTCCCAGACTTTCTTCTTGATCATGTTTTATATCTCCCACAGCTCAAGAGAAACTTGTTGTCCTTGGTCCAAATCCGCCAGCAAGGTCACTCCATTCATATGTTTGATGGCAAGCTTGAGGTGAGAAAATCATCTGATCACTCACTTGTCATGAGGGGAATAGAAGAAGAAAGACTTCTCAAACTGCAAGGAACATCTGCTCATAAACAAAATTTCTCATATATTACTCATTATGAAGAAGGTACACTTCATCAAGTTTATTATGGCATGCTAGATTTGGACATTTAAACTATGACAGTCTCTGTTTATTGAAGAAAAATGGTGTGGCTGGTTTGCCTACAATTCCTAGAAAACTTAAGCAATGTGATGCTTGCATTCTAGGAAAGCATAGTAAACAGTCATTTCATGACTCACACTCAAGAGCACATAGGAAGCTTGAACTTATTTATTCAGATTTATGTGGTCCAATGCCTGTTCCTTCTGCAAATGGAAATAAATATATCATGACATTTATTGATGACTACACCAGAATGTGTTGGGTTTATTTATTGAAGAACAAATCTGATGCTTTCCTAACATTCAGGAATTTTCATAAATGGATTGAAAATGATGCACAATCTCATATTGGGTCTATTCGCACTGATAATGGAAAAGAATATACATCAAATGAATTTGAACAATATCTTCGCCAACATGGGATTAAAAATCAAACAACTGTGCCTTATAATCCCCAACAGAATGGTGTAGCTGAAAGAATGAACAGAACAATTTTGAATATGGTACGATCCATGCTTTTTTTCAAAAATGTAAAGATAATGTTTTTGGCTGATGCTGTTCTATGTGCTGCATATATAAAGAATAGATGTCCATCTAGTGCTATAAGAAACAAGACTCCTTATGAATTGTGGTATGGACATGTTCCTTCGGTCAAACATCTCAGGATTTTTGGTTCCACCTGTTATCCTTTGATACCAAAGGTACATAGAAACAAACTTGGTGCTAGAAGTCGTAAGTGTATTTTCTTGGGGTATTCAAATACCTCCAAAGCATACCGCCTCTATGATGAAGAAAATAAAAAGTTTGTTATATCCAGAGATGTAATTTTTCTTGAATC
>APFE030350603.1:72904-94514 GCA_000404065.3 Pinus taeda
ACATAAGTAAGGGAGAAATTAAGAATTCTCAAACCAGGATAGTTTAGCGGAAAACGTATAGAAAGTAAAGAACTAAAACAAAGAGAATTTAAGCTAATTCTGAGATATCATTCCTTTTTTACATTTTAGATTTCATAAGAGACACATGTGAGTATTTATAATCATGACAAGAAAACAATATTTAAACATGAAGAGATAATACTTATTTGGTTCCAACTGTGCACAAGAATCTAGTGAAATGTCCTTAGATTTATTTCATAATCTAGCAAAACCAGTCCAGTCTTGAATACAATAGCTCCTTAGCTCAATATAAAATGTCTACAGAAATGTATTTTAATCCACACCCCCCTAATTACTTCAAATTGTGAAGTATTTATACAAAAAATGTTACAAAATATCTCATAACAATATGAGAATTATTCTAGGAAACCGAAAGTATCTTCAAGCATGAAAATAGAGACAGACGAAGAACTGTCTTCTCGATGTCCCTTTTATTATGATTGTGCTGGCTATTGTAATTCAGATTTGGCTCTTTCAGTTGCTTGATAATTATGTTTTGGAATTACTTTATGTCTTCTACCTACTGATACTCTTTACCTACTACACTTTAACTCTGTTTTACCTGTTTAACCTGGCATATAGATTTACTGTAGTAACTTTATAGTAAATCTGTCTGTTTCATCCACCATTCACTATCAGGTAAATTCATCCTTGTCATCTTTCTATATATCTCGTCAGCTTCTGTATACTTGGAAAATTTTTTCCTATTGACGAACAAGTGCTTGACCTCATGCTCTATGAAAAACAAATTTTCCAAACTATCATATAATACCTTCCCAGTGGGTAAAGATTTTACCCCTGAAGTACTAACTTGGCTACTGGCCAGCTTGTTTAGTCTTTCAATATAATCATCTTGGGTCCTCATCTTTTCATTTATTACCATGGGAGTGGGGAGTCCCTTCTCCCTTAAAATAGCATACTTTGTCATAAATCTATCAATGTCAGCTTGGATACTCTGACATTTTTTCTCAAGACTGAGCATGAGGTTCCTCTTAGTGAGAACCTTCTTTATTTCTATGATAGTTCATGTTCTATCTTCTATGCCTAGTTCATCTAGCTGATATCTATTTCTGCTGTTCAAAAATTCCATCAAATAGTTGGCCTCTTCTAGTTTGTCTCCCAATTCTTCCATTGTCTTGTGAATTACTTATGTTGCCACTTTTACTAGTTCAGTTTGTTAAAAAATTACTTGAATAGATGGCCAAACATCATTGATAGAATCAATGATGTTGGCCCAAAGAATTTCCTTCATGTCTCCAAGTGGTTGTTGTAATGTCAAGTCCTTTTCCAGGGCTTTTATTCTTTCTCCCATTCTTTGATTCTTCTGAACTTCTTCCTTCTGTTGTATCTGTGCAAGTTTGCAATCTGTCTCCGAACTTGACACTTTTTCTCTAACCTTTTTAATCTCAGTAGCCTAGATGCTCATTCCCTCCATGGATTTTACCAATTTAGCTGTCTTTTTTGTGGATGTCCTTGTGTTTGTTGATGTACCTGTAACTGGTAGAGCAGTAGCTGGTGGAACTGTTGGTGCTAATGAAGCAGCCAATGTGGAGGGTATTGCTATAGAGACTATATGAATTACAGTTTGAGGAGTAGTGGCCAACTCACTTTGTTTAGATTGTATCAAGTTATCCAGCTCTTTCTGTATTTCTTTTAGTTGTTCATTTAGCTTAAGGACTAAGCCTATAAGCTCTTCCTCCTTTTGAGTTTCCAATAATTCAGCTGTCTGAGGATGATGCAGAGAAGGAATTTTAAGGTGCTTTTTCAGTGTAGCTACGTCATCATTTTTCCTTTTAATAAGCTTTTCTGCCTATTTCACATCTTTGGGATCATGCCCCATTTGTATGACTATGTACTCTAAGGACTTTATTCTATTATCCTTGGCCTATGAAGAGGCCTTCTCTAACTGGAATTGCGCTAAGCTGCAATTGCCTTGCTGGTCAAGGTGGAGTAGACCATTTCCCTAGTTTGCTTATGTAATTCTATTTGGTCAATAGGATGGATATTCTTTGCCAATACTTCAAAGTCTATTTTCAAGTAATCTGCAATTGTCTTGGGCTGCTGTGTAGTGGTCTTCATAAAAGTCATTTGCATTTTTCCCTCTTTCACATCAAAGGCTAACGTTAGCCTTGTCTGATTAGTAGGAGCCATTTTCAGGTAATGTGCATAGCTTTGGGCCTTCAATCTCTCATTCCTGGCCTTTAATTATTTATATTTCTCTTTGATGCCTTGGCTCTAGCCAGTTGGAGCTCTAAATGAGGATACTTCCATGATCTGTTGTCTCTCTAGCATTTGAGCCTGTGAGGTGGAAGGTTCTTGTGTACCTCTTGAGGAAGTGGTCTGCTTGCTTTTTACTCTTTCTGCAACTATAGTTCCTGCTATTTCTTCAGTAAATTCCTGTTCTGAAAATGGATTCAACCTTTGTCTCTTGACATAAGTCTGGGCAATAGGTATACTAGAAGGAGTGGCCTCCTCTTTGTCTCTTTTAGGATTCTTCTCCTCATTTAGAGGAGTATGCAAAATAGGAGGATTAATCATGATATGTTCTAGCTAAGCAAGTTCTTCTGATATCTCTGGCTGTTTTGATTCCTTTGGCTGCTCTGATGGCTCTTGCTCTTGAGGTCCTTCTTCTATTGTTTGCCCACTATGTCCTTGTGATTCCCTTTGAGATTGGGACTCTCCTGGCACCTGTACAAATGAATCTTAATCAAGTGTTCTTTCTAAATCAATCAATACATTATTGACAACAATTTTTGTGCCATCTCGGTCTACCAAAGTGTTTTCCACCCATTCTAGATGATTTGCATACTGTTCAATTTCAGGAATTCTATGGTGGATAGAAGGAGATAATTTGTTCTTTTGTCTCCTATTGCAAATGAACTCTAAAGGGTCATAATTCCAGATAAAACTTTGTTTTAGTTTCAGCCTTTTGAGGATGTCTTCTACTTCCTTTCCTACTTCCCTACTACTACATATGAAGGGGCCAAGCTAATCTTTTATCCTAAGTTGAGATTTCTTCTTGGCCTTCACAAAATGCACTTCATCTGAGTTAATCATTTTCTTGTGGTACTCTAAAGAAAACAATCTCATGGGGAGGTATCTAGACAGTTTGTAGGGAGCCAACTCACATCCATATCTTCTGATTTCAATGTGGTTTTGGTATAAGTACCAATCCCCCACCCTATATTGTTTGGACAACTGTAGGACCCTCCTAATATCTGCACTGATTCTGGGGGGATGGATTCCTAATAACATGGTTGCCACTATGTGCACAAAGAGATCTATGAAATCAATATAAGAATATTGAGAGTCATGTAGTTGGATTAATGAAGTCCAGAAGACCATTGATCTAGGGTCGCCTCTGGTATCAGGATTTTGAAGTGTGATTGGGAATTTGTCAGCTTGATAATATAGGAAAAGATGATATAAAGCTGAAGAATATTTGAACACTCTTTCATTATCCATCCCCATCAATTAATCATGCATTTTATCAGCAATGAACTTAGCATAGTCAAACATGATGCTTGGGGGCTGCCCAGGAGAATAGATGGATATAAAGGCTATAATAATTTCATCAAAAAGTTCACTTGTAGTCTGGCCTAACACACTGGATATCATTTCTATGATTTCTCGGCCAAGATCAAAAAATATTGTCCACATGTAAGGGGGAGGGTCCTTTGGAATGTATTGTTCTTCCCTAATGAAGGTCTGGTATAACCGAGCAAGTTTAGTTGAGGTGAGTGTAGGGAATCTATTAAGCAAATCTCCAACAGAAAGAGGGGTCAGGCTTTGGCTTGGTTGTAACTGCAACATTTCATTTATGGACTCAACAGTGACAGTAAATAATATAGAATGATGAGGGGTCATCACTACCCTTTGGTTTGGATTATAGTTCATATGGCAGTAATGGATAATCTCTGGGAAGATATGAACTCTGGGGAATTGGTACTTGGTAATCCTAATTCCTAAAGCCCTATGTAGTCTGCATTGTTCAAGTACTAGTCTTTGTACCTGTAGTATAGTTTCAAAGGGGATTCTTGGATAGAGGTATCTTTAATCTGAAAATCTTTATCTGCCAATGGGAGATGGTCTAAATCCCTGTGGGGAGTAGAAATTGGCAGGATATTTAATGCAATAGGGGCAACCATCCTTGTTTCTTATGGATTCAAGGAAAGGGGTGAAGGGTTTTTAATGAAATTGGGAGAAATTGGTTTAATTCAGAGTATTTTGGAGTGACTGGGCAACTATCTTACTGAATTACTTAGTAATCTGAAGCAAGTGAGTGAAGGTTCAGGAATAAAACATGGTTTCTTAGTGAATTTAGGTAAATACCTAGTTTCGGCTTTGAACGGAGTAATGGGCGTCTGTGCATGGTTTGCAAGAAGCGTATGTGATTGAAAGGTGGTCTAGAGTTTCAATAGCTTCAGCAGGTTGGCAGTTGGACGTGGGTTGATAGTTGTACATGCTTTGATGCTTGCATGGAGGTCTGAGTGGTCTTTTTGCTGGTAAAACTAAAAGTAATGACTTTTTTTATTTTATTCACAAAGTCAACTATTTTGGTGGGTATAAGGGGAAAAGGACACTTGGCGTTAAGTGAGGGATGCGACGTTTTGTTGTTTAGTAGGAGGTGGTAAGCGGGATCATATCGCACTGCTTTTGGGATAAAGTGGTTGTGGTGGGAGGCCACCCGATGCCATTCATCAGGCGCCACGTAGCAGTGGGGTGAATAGTGAAACCACCCATATCAGGCGGGTAAAGGTTAGCCTTCGGAGGCAGCCCAATATGAGCGTCGACCATTGGATCAAAAGGGATCAGATCGTGCGGTGATCGGGGTGATGATTTGATATGAAGTTTAATGGATGGGACCTGCGGAGGTTTAAGCACGGAGGGATTAATTAATTGCAGATTATGGAGGTTTAATGACGTCGAGAGTGATTTTATTGGCGGGGTTGATTATTAATTAACTGCAGATCGGTTAATTAATCTTTTTTATTTGATGGTGGGTCTTGGTTATTAATTAGTCCCTGATTGACTTAATTAACCCGTTAATTATTCACTAATAAAGTTTATTTTTCAAACTTAGGGTTGGGATATTAACATAGGGGTTTTTAATAAAGTATATGGGAAAGGGGTATTTTTGGGATTTAATAAATATAATTAAAATTAGGAGTAAATATGAATGAAATCAGAAAAATGGATTTGTGCTAAGTATAATGTGTTTTGAAATTTATTTACATTTCACATGGAAACATTATAACTTAGGCTAAGTGTCTTTGTGGGTCTTTTAGGAAAAAAGGGGTTTTACATGGGGGTGATTACTTCCCCTAGGCAAATAGTGCTTTTACCTTAGGAAAATGGATTTTTTAGGGGAAAATGAATGAAGTGAAGGGGGTGAATGTTTATGAGAGGATTTCCTAACTTAGAACCTATAAGTTACTGGGTCGAGGGTCCGGTCCCTCCAGAAGTCAGAGAAATGCTCTAGGCCCCTTTAACTTAAGATTTTTAGGTACTTTAAGACTTCCTTGGAAATTAGTTAAGTGGAAAATGTAATGAATGAGGGAGGTTAATCAATTTGAATTTGTGTGCTTTGGTAAATACTCAATGATCATCCATACTTTAGAAATTTGATGATGAAAGTAAATGATATGATCTAATCTAATCAATCATCACAATTCTGCAACCATTCAACTACTTACCCATCTACTCATCCTACCATTTTTTCTACTCTTTATTAGGGTGCACTTAAGCTGGCAAACCCTTATCAAAACTTTTTCTTTTCTTTTACAATATAAATCTATCTAAGTCTATCCTTATTACATCTAACGGCTCAGATTAAATAGTTGAGCTCCTTTTATTTTCTCTACTTATCTACTTATCTGCCAATATTAAACAGTTTGGTAGGATTTTATTCTCTATTTCTGAGCATAAAATTGAAAACATGAAATAGCCAAGTTTAAACATTTTTACTATCAATGGATTGTGGAAAAAGTGACAAGTTGCACACAATATTTTTATTCTTCATCAAAGTAAATGATAGTGGCATTTTGACTCGCACACTTTCATGGCATTTTTATTTTTCCCAGGGTTCATTTTTCATCTTTTTGACCTTTTTCATTCTTTTTGTCCTTTGATTTTTCTTTTAGGACATACCTTCTTTACATTTTTTATTTTTTTTGATTTTTTGAATATGGAAAACATTTGCAGAAAGCAAAGGTATGTACATATTACAGATTTGACCTCAGCCATTCAAAAATTATGACTCCTATTGGTATAGGAACGTAACATATGGGAAGCTCAAGTTGTTAGAGATGATCACATAAAGAAGGAGACACTGGATAGTGCTTTGCAAGATCATGCGCTAACCTATTATATTAAGTACTCTAACGATAACCCGAATGCTAGAGTATCTGAAATCTAGGTAGCACTAAATAGGGAAATTAGTAGGCCTAAATTTGAGGCATAGTTGATTGTGGGATTGAAAGAGGTTGCAATGCAACCAAGTGAGACACCATGGGAACTAGATCAGAGGCTAAAATGTACAATCCGCAAAGCCAACATGAATTTGACAGATGGAAAACATCGCGAATGGTTTGTGGCTTCGCTACTACCACACTTAAGGAGTGCAATGTCATAGCAGAAGATAAAAACTTAGGCATAGGCCTTAGAGATTGCCATAATACTACATGAGACTCTGATGCAAGATCCTAATCTAGGAGTTCAGTAGATCCATGTGCAGTTGAAGAATTTATGCCTTGAGATGGAAAGTTTGAAGCAGGATAGGATGGTCAAGCAGGAGGTACACGGGGAGGTATGGTGCTTGAAATGCAAGAGTCAGGGTCATGACAAAGACCATTTCCCAGTATTTGCAAATTACATTATAAGAGGAAGACCAATGTCTTTAAGGCTGGAAGCTCAAGTAGGACCTAGCGCGGGGCCTGCAGTATGGTGCGCTATTTGTCAGGTAGCCGAAAAACATGCCGCGGAAAACTATCACTTGATACAAAAGTATGTTCAAGCACTACAACAACTTTTTTGAAACTTTTGTAGGTCAATAGGACATGATGGGGGTACTTGTAGGAGCTACGAATTGATGACAGATAAAACTCTCGCATACAAGGTTCAGGCCGAAACATGGCCCCTTGACCAAAATGTAGGGATGGCACGGTCAGGATTTTTGGGGTGTGAATGAGGCTGAGGCAAAGGAGGACCTAGTAGAGGTTGAGGACAGTTGATTTGCGACAATTGTGGAGGACCAGGACACTATTCCCATGATTGCACTAATCCAACACGTACATCATGTAAGTATTGCACGTTGTTTGATCATGAGATGGAAGATTGTCCTACACTGATAGCTAGGATACGTGACAAAGGGGCGCTACCACCTCCACCGACTTAGAATTTGTAGATGACGAGATATGAGCCATAGAGGAAGATCCAAATGTAAATATAGTACTCAGAAGTGGAATCACAATGGGAGATGACAAGGGGAAATAGCCAGAAGATAGTACATGGGTTCGCAAAGCCATGGAGAAAGAGGCTAAGTTTGATTTGGAGTGCGCTTGTGAAACCTTCATGGAAGCTAAGAAGAGCTTTGCTGAGGCCTCCACCTCAAGAAGCAAGGATACCAGAGATGGACCCCTCTATGCTTACAACTTTCCTGGAAACCAGTATGAAGTTATCGTGTGATAGTAAGGCTGTGAAAGGGTTACAAGAACTCTTCAATAGATGCGCTAGAACCATGCTAAGTGAGCCATGTGTAGTACGAAATATTAGCAAGAATAAAACAAGGACGGGATGGGAGATGAGACTAGCCACACAAATAGGAGAGTATGAAATGGATCAGGTCATTTTGGACCTGGGGTTAGATGTGAATGTCATACCAAAGTAGACTTGGGAGCGAATGGGGAGATTTGTGCTACAATGGTCTCTGATTCAGCTAAGGATGGCGAATCAGCAAAAAATCATCCCCATGGGGCGGCTGCAGGGGGTGATCGTGGATATTGGAGGAGCGAGTGCGCTGGCAGATTTCGAAGTAATAGAGATAGTGGATGACAACAATCCCTACCCTATGCTCCTGGGAATTCACTGGGCTACTAATATGAATGGGGTAATCAATCTGAAGAAGCAAAAGATGATCTTTGAGAAGGAATCGTTGCGTGTAATAATACCCCTAGATCCTACTAAAGGATTGCGCTATACAGAACTAGTCCGCGATCATGAGAGTTATGATGATCTGGACTGCATCTATAAGATAACAGCACGGGACCAAGATTGGGTGAATCCCACCGCAGATGGATAGATTACATGGTATCACAAGAGTTCCTACACTTCGAACTTCGACGAAGAAATAGAATGTTGGCAGAATGGGTTACATGAAGTAACTATGCTGAATTGCAACATGATGACCCAGTTGTTGCACTATTTGTGGCCAGATGTAAGAAATCTGCCTATTTATAATGGTCTAAATGAGGTAGATATCTTTTTGGATGCATTTGAAAGGGAGGTACTAGAAAAACAGTGCTTCCAGGCCTTGGACTGGACACTACGTGCTACACTCGTAAGATGGTGGGGTACACACAAGGGAAGCTTTGATGATTGTCGTGAATGTAGGAGGATGATGAGAACATGATTTGGGAAGCCTAGTATGCGACTGATAGACAAGTATGATGGGTAGAATGATCCTCGCGCGCATCTGGCCAAATGGATGCAAGATTATGGAGAAAATCCCCAACATGAGTGGGTGCACCTGTTCTGTCATACCCTGGATGTTATCCCAATGAATTGGTATATAGAAATAGAGCTCTACCATGGGACAGGTGAATGGGATATCCTGCATGAAGGATTCATGATGACATTCAATTTTGAGGATGGGTTTGATTATATTGATGAAGCATTAGAAGAGGTGAAATAAGCCATCTTTAGGATACTGCAGCATCCTTTAGACTTGATTCAGCCTGAATGGGCTACTCAGCTGAGTCACGCACTCGAATGTTATAATATAACTACTAAAGTAAAGGGCGAGGATCCGTGGAAGATTGACATTCCATAACAGAAGGCCACTGCGAGGTTCACGAACTATAGATTGAGAACCAAGATATAACCGTGCCGGTGAAAACAAAACAAGTGAGAATTGGCGTGGAAGTAGAACCCAAATTCGTGAAGATTGGAGACTACTCGATCGACGCAATGGTGGATAAGGTCGTTGGATTGCTTTGCGAATACTAGGACTTATTCCCTACCAAGTTTACGGATCTGAAAGGAATAATCAGAGACTTAGGAGTGATGAATATGATGTTAAAGCTTCACACGAAGCCAGATAAGCAAAGGCCTTACCGCCTTAATCCGAAATACAAGGAGAAGGTCTGCTTAGAGCTAGACAAGATGCTAGTAGCAGGCATTATTGAGCCTGTGGAAGAATCTGATTGGGTAAGCCTAATGGTGGTGCAAGAGAAGAAGTAGAAGGATGAGATCAAGATATGCATGGATCTTAGAAAACTGAATGATTCTTGCGTGCATGATCCTTTCTTGACTCCATTCACGGATGAATTGTTGGACAATGTAGGTGGCCAGGAAGCATATTCCTTCACTGATGGGTTCTCTGGGTACCACCAAATGAGAATCGTGTCAGAGGATAGGAGGAAGACAACCTCGCAACTTAGTGGGGTTGTTTTCAATACACTTAATACTGTCTGGATTGAAGAATGTGCTTGCAATCTTTTCGTGCATGGTTGTTGCGACATTCAAGGAATTTATTCATAATTTGCTGTAGGTATATTTTAATGAATGGACTATAAACATTTGTAAACAAATCCTATTTATACCTTTAACAAGTAGATTTTCATCAAGAGAAAACTTGTGAAGTAAGATTCCATTCATCAAATAGGTTGTCATCAAGGACAAATCATTAGGTAGGTTGCTAACAATCTCTTGATATCAAACTTCTGATTCTGATCTGTAAACCTTTAATCCATCATTTTGGTATTCTGTTCCATAATCATGTTACCTCTAAACTGTCCCATTGATTCATCTAGTTACCATATACTTGTTCTATTACAAGTGAGTTTCCATCAAGGACAACACATGCATCATAATGCCAACAATCTCCCCCTTTGGACTTGATGGAAACCACTTTGGTGTTTGGTCACCACAACCTGTAAATAAATTCAAGCCAAGCACCATGATTTTCAAAACATCATGCTACTCTCCAAACACCAACCCAAACACTAAGCTACTAGCCCCCTTTGACATCAAGGGAAAAGGGATAACAAATGTTGAATGAAGAATTCCATATTTGAATTGTTGAATATGAATATTGACCATTCTCCCCTAGACACATGTTGGATTCTCTAATCATGCTCCCCTTGAGAACATGCCAGAATATCTAACATATGTAAAATGAAGTACAAGACTCTATGACTCAACTGAGTATGAGCTTCCTATCACCAAGGACCCATATTTACATCAATCACCCAACGAAGTGGGGATACATATTTGACTCAACCACCTAACCAAGTGGGATTACATTTTTGACAACCACCCAAGTGGGATTACATATTTGACATGATCTCAAAACTCCATACATGATTGAATATGACAATTATTACATCGTAGGTCTTTACATGACCTTTACATCAAATTTTATACATGAAATTTATAACAAAGACCAAAGACCTAAACATGAACATGATAGTTATCAACAACTATCATACACCATATATGATCTACACCATAAGCATATGTCAACAACATCAACAACAAAAACATGTATATGAACATCATTAATTCACAGGATAAGAAAATGTAGCTTTAACATCATCAACTTGTGATACATTTCCATATATATATGCTATCAAATCATCCTCTTGACCTTATTAGGATCACCTTGCACTTTTTCTTTAGTAGAAAAAACCTTTATATATGTTCATAAAAAAAATAGCCTTTCATGAATCAGCTAAGCATATGTCATATCTCACAGTAGTAATGCCTATATCTCCACAAAACCATTCACATCATATCATATACATGTGAAAGAACCATAGTCATCATCCATGACCACAATATCATCATGAAATTATCGTAGCAAGAACTGCATCTTATTTCCGCAACAACCCTCAATATATAAAACATGTATCATCAACATCCCATACCTCATAAGCATCAACATATGAGATAACCAAGCCTATCATCATAAAGTAATATAGGAAGAAGTATTCCTTATCATCATCATTCTGTGACTAAGTAAGCCATGTCTCCAAATAGCGATGCCTTCATGAAATATGCAATAACACCATTCTCTTGGCCAATTTTCTTCATACAATATGATCATTTATACCGAAATCATTTACCAATATGAAATTTAAGTAATCATCCATGTGATCCTTATCTGTAATGTATCCATCATAAAGATAGCAATATGCATCTAGCTTCTCATCAATGTGAAAAGCAAACCATGAGCTCATAGTCATTTGTCAAACTTTCTTGGTACCATCAAGAGAAATAATCCTCAAAAAATATACAATGTGAGAGCCAAGAACTATAGGAATCTTCATTCATAATTGCACCATAGGAAATTTATGCATCTTTGAAGTCATGATGACACCAACATAAAAGTAATGAGTGACACTTATCATCATCAAATAATGAAGTTGTATACTCAAGCTTTATTTTTCTCCTTGAACTTATGAAGATCACAATGTAAGTAACATAACCTATGTACTATATGCATCATCAAAAGAATCATCCATAAATCCAATCAGCAACATCAAAACAACTATGTGGCTCAAGCAATATATAAGTATAATCTGTGATTTCATCACAAGCAACCCATGACAACAACATAGAATGATGTATCATTTAAATACTTCAACAACATAAGCATCATTATGTATCAAGGACTTCTAAAGAAAACATAATGCCAACAATGCATTATTAGAAGCATAACAAATTCTCCCCTTGAACCTGTACCAATTCTTCACTGTCAGATCTGATCATTGAATATATCAGTAAGAATCATCAAGGCATCATCATCAACCAGTTATACATCAAGTCCTCAACAACTTATGATGGCCAAAAGCACTTCCAAATAGCATCAACCGAATGTAATTATAAACCATCCAAATAGAAAAGACAATTGATAATTGATTGAACCATATCAAACCCTTTTTCTAAGCTTGTCTCATTGTTTCTTCATCAAACAAAACATATACATTACTATGCAGTTTAGAACTCGTGTATATACATGAATTCTATTCATAAGATCCATGTATAGAAAGTGAAATATTGAGATTTCACACTTTCAGCTTCCCCTGAGTCTGTTCTAATTGTACTTGGTCCCAGAACTTTTGTTGAAACATCAGTTCCAAGAATAACATTACCATGATGGTTCTTAATGAGAGACTCCATTTTACTCTTGTCTCGAGTCATGTGATGAGAACACACACCATCTATGTACGATTCATCTTCGTCTTCGAATGAGCAGAGAGAAAGACCACAACTTATCTGATCTTCCTTTTGTTTCTTATTTGTGGATCAATCTTTTTCATATTTTCTGATATCAATGTTCTTATTTGGTTGCTTACGATATTGTCTACATCGATCCATAGAATTGGTCCTTCATTCTTTTTCTATATGCCCAAACTTGTTACAAGCATAGCATCTTATATGTTTCATATTCCTTCTATAGAAATCAATGGATTTGTGACCAAACATATTGCAAGAAAAAAAATATCCCTTAAAGTACTTGGAAACTGATGATCTTTCTATGAGATAATTATTAGCTTCAAACATTCTGCTTCTGCAAGTAACTGCAACATGTCCAAAATAATGCCATATAGAACATTCAACATTATTGATTAGAGGAAGATATTGATTAACACTTCTATATTAGGAGTAAATTATTTTCTTTGAAGACTTTCTTTCCTTGCTTGTTGATGGGGTTGACTTCTTATCTCCTTGTTGAGCATTTCAGATTTTGCATTAGAATTGCTTGCCTCACCTTGTGAGCTAGATTCACCTTTAACAATTTCATTTAAACCAAGACCAAATTTGATGGTAGGAGACCTTTGACTACTAATAATATTGTCCAAAATCTTAGTACTATCTTGAAATCCTAAATGTTTATCCTTTTCTTATAATCTACCTTTTAGGATATTTACCTCAACTTGATATTTCTTTTCCTTTTCTAGATACTACTTCTTCATGATTTATTCACCTTTTCTTCCTTCCTCCACTTGTTTTAATTTGAGAATATCATTTTCTTGTTCTTCAAATTCTTGAAGTAATTCTTCATTCTTCTTATTTGATTTTTCAAGTTCTTCTTTAAGAGAGACGACCTCAGCTTCAAGACTTTCACAATAACTGATTCATTCTTTAAGTTCCTTGGTTGTTGTATCCTTTTTCATTCACTTGGTTTCTCAATGATGTTACCTCATCTTGTAGCCTTTGACATTGATCTTCCTTTCCCTTGTATTGCTTCCTTATTTTGTTTCCTTCCTCCAACTGAGTTTTTAGCTTGGTAACCTCTTATTTGTAGGTACATTCACCTTTATCAAATAGAACATGTTGATTTCTAATTTTATCTATGAGCCATTTAACTTCTATTTTTATGGTCGTTATATTTCTTTCACTTTCACCCATAAGAGAAAATTATGTTGTTTCATTGTCACATTCATTATCTTCAATATTGGATGAATAGAGAAAGGTATCACCAGAGGACCAAAAATCAATACCTAATAATTCTTTTGCTTGTTCAACATCATTTTGAGGTGATTTTGAATATAAATGTTACTCCCACCTAATAACCAATCATCTCTAACACTGTTACTATCTCTTTGATATGTCTTCTTCTTTTGAGGTGCTTTCTTATTTTGCTTCTTTCGCATTAGCTCGACAGATCTCCTTCAAGCAATCATGCTTTTACCAAAGGACTTGCTCTGATTCCAATTGTTGGGAAAAATGCTAAGCTGGGAGGGGTGAATCAATATTTTTAAATCAATAAATTTTTCTTTTCATATTTTGATTTCTATATGCAACTTTACTGAAAGGAACCCATGTGCGTACTAGCGTACATCCAGTAGACTTATGTTTCAGTTAATTCATCATATGTTTGTCTTCAACCAGTGCATAAGTACTTTATTAAACATTAGATAAATAGTAACCATGTGCTCTAAGAACAAAATAATCCATCAAACATAACAAACACAAATGAACATCATGATTTAAGGTGGAAACCCAATGCAGGAAAAAACCACCTCTTATTGTTGTCTCTATCTTATTTTTAATATAAATAAAAATGTTTTTACAATCTTGTACTGGTGTAGACTCGTACTAGTACGCAAACACCCACTCGTAGAAGGCTCCAACCTTCACTCGTTATCCATCTCCTACTGGAAGGGAGCTCCAACTCCCTGATCTGATTACCAGCTACTACTAGCAGGAAGCTTCCACTTACTTAGTAAAGGATCCAACCCTCAGCAACATCCATGGACCGTGTTTCATAAATTTTCACACTAGATCCAATATCAACAATTATTCTCAATCATCGTTGTAATACAATCATCAATATCTGACACACAGAATGAACCAACCATTGAAACCCAATCAACTGAAACTTAATAAAAACTCAACCAATAAACTGGAATAGTTAGATCGATGTAAATAGTACACAAAACTAAACCCAGAATACTACATCAACACACAGGATCAACTGCAGTCCTAATAATTTAATTGCCAAAATGGATATGCTACTTCACTAAAGGCAAGCCACGTGCATACATGCTTTTCTGTAGAGAAACCTGCATATAAATCTTAATATATTGAAAACTGAGAACTTAACCACTGCAATTTGGAAAAGAATACTAAATCATACTCAAATCTACTACAACACTTTGAACCAATCGCAAAATTGCCTTTGATCTTTAATCACAATCAGCAAGTAATCTTAACATTCTTCAATCAATCAATAACAAATTCAACTTCATCATTAAATCAGTTCTACTTTAGACATTATCATTCAACCGAGATCAATCATGAGGACATCATTGGCAGATAGTAGACAAGCAGTAGCACTGATTAGGTTGATCAATAATTTATGAAAATAAACCCTTTACTTTATATATGCAACTTTGAAGAAGTGAACCTACATGTATACATGCTTTTCCCGAGACTAACCAGCGTAAAGATTTACAAATTTTGACCTAAAATTGTGCAGCTGTTCATAACTTGAGAAAGACCTAGATCATAATATTTAGTTTCAACACATGCGTTAGTACTTAGATCTAGTCAATCCATGAGCAGATCATACAATGGAAAGTCATTTCAGGTCTCATGATCCTAATCCATCATTGTATTCGTTGGTGCATAATTATTTCAGATCTATTGGATCTCATCCATCATCAAACTCTCAAGTGCATACTTATTTTACATGAAGCAAAGCATAAAAAACCCATAGCATGCATATTTTCTTTTGATCTAACATTTCATAATATTTCCATCACTTCTACACCTAGCACTTTGATCTTCACCTCTTTATATGGTTTATCCCTTATCCAATACCACGGGTCAAAACTACACTAGTGCGAATGGTAATCTTTGACAGGATCAATATCCATTGTTGCACTCATTACTATGGTCCAATACCATGGTAAAGAACCCTGTTATTTAGAATACCATGGTGCAAAAACTATATTCTACGTTGCTTCACAAAACTCGCGTGTATACATGACTTGGCCTTGAAAAACCCTTGTATATTTCTTGAAATTACAACTTTATCATTCCTCTGAACTACCATGCATTCTATCACATTTGTAAACACATCCTGTTTATACCTTTAACAAGTCTATTTTCATCAGGAGACAACATATCAAGTAGGATTCCATTCATCAAATAGGTTGTCATCAAGGACAACTCATCAGGTAGGTTGCTGACAATATCCCCATAATGACCTTTTGATTTTGATATGTAAACCTTTGACCCATCATCCTGATATTATGTTCCATCATTCTGTCACCTCTGAACTGGTCTGTGGATTCATCTAGTTACCATATACTTTTTTCTTTTACAAGTGAGTTTCCATCAAGGACAACACATGCATCATAATGCCATCAGGCTGGTTTTGTTGGTTCAATGATTGGTTGGTTCAATGGTTGTGTTTCAGTTATCAGTTTCAATTTTGATATTTGGTATTAGGCTTAAATTTTGGTAGTGGGTCTAGTCTGAAAACTTGGTGAAACGTGGCCTACAAGTTGTGATGTGTTGTAGTAGGTGGATCCAGTATGAAAAATTATGAAACATGGTCCCCTAAGGTGTTGAGGGTTGAGGCCTTCAATGAGGGAGTTGAAGCTTCCTTCCAGTGGTAGCTGGTAAATCAGATTAGCGGGTTGGAGATTCCTTCTGGTGGGTGCCGGTAAACGAGATTAGGGGGTTGGTGCTACCTTCCACTGGGTGTTGGACAATGAGTGAAGGTTGTATACTTCTGTAGGTGGGTGCCTGCGTACAGGTATGAGTCTGCACTAGTACAAAATTGTAAGAAATTTTTCTTGATAATAAAAAGGAGACAAAGTTGAAAACAGTGGTGGTTTTTTCCCACATTGAGTTTCAACCTTAAATCCTAGTGTTCATGTGTGTTTATTATGTGTGATGGTTTATTTTGTTCTTACTACACATGGTTACTATTTATATAATGTTGAATGAAGTACTGATACACTAGATCAAGATAAACAGAAGATGACTTAACTGAAAATATGTTTTATTGATTGTACGTTAGTTGTATGAATAACAATTGCATACACACACAGGTTCCCTTTAGTAAAGTCACGTATAGAAATCATATGTGAAATTGAAAAGTTTAAATGGTTTGAAAAATATTGATTCAGCCCCACACACCCCCCAACCCCCCCCCCCCCCCACCCACCCACCTCTTCGCATTTTCCCCAACAATTGGTATCAGAGCAAGTCCTTTAGAAGAAGCTTGATCGCTTGAAGAAGATCCATAAAGATGATGGGAAAGAAGAAGATTGCTCAAAGAAGGAATTCATAAAACTTTGGCAGAGATATACCAGATATCGTGACAATTATAGATGTTAGAAAATATTGAAGTTTGGGAGACCCTTCTTTCTTTTGATCAAGAATGAAGAAAATGAAGAATCACGAGGTATGAATTTTTGTTCAAAATGTGATCTATTTTCTTGTCCATGCAAAAATGATAGTGATGATGATAGTGAAACCACTGAACTTGCACTGTTGGGTAAAAGTGAAAGTAATCACTCTAAAGATAAAACATATTCACAAATGATGCCTCTAGAAGCAGTAGATCAAGGCAAGTTAGAATCAATAGACAATGCAGATGTGCCTATGCTAAGAAAATATAATTATCAACAATGGAAATAAACTATGAAGTATAACCTAACGAATCTCAATTTCTGGCATCTAGTGTGCAATGATTAGACGAGGTTTCCTCCATCAGAAAAGGAAGTGCAAAAGAACAATATGGCTTTGAGTAACATTTTTTGTAGAATATCTGATTCAATATTGAATAAGGTTATGCATTATACTACTGCATAACAAGTGTGGGACAAGCTACAAGCAATACATGAAGAAGTCCCAAAGGAATATTTCTCAGGGAATCTTATATCTAACAATGTGTCCAAAATGACAGACAGAGTTGTTGATTCAAAAGAAGACAGGATACAAGAAATTTTTGATCTTAGAACAAAACTTGATCTTTCTTTGAAAAATATTGTTAATCTTAAAGATAAGTTGCAGGATTATGATCACAAGGATCATGTTGGTATGGTATCTAACCAATATTGTTAAGGTCTTACAGCTGAGGTCGTCTCTCTAAGAGAAGATCTTGATAAATCAGATAAGCAAAATGAAGAACTACTTCAAGCATTTGAAGAACAAGAAAATGGTTTGAAAGAAGAAATTTTCAAATTAAAACAACAAATGGAGGAAGGAATAAAGGTTGAAGAAATTATGAAGTAGTCTCTAGAAAAGGAAAAAGCAATATCAAGTTGAGGTAAATATCCTAAAAGGAAAATTAGAAGAAAAAGATAAACATTTGCGATTTCAAGATAGTACTAAGATTTTGGATAATATTCTTAGTAGTCAAAGGTCTCCTACCATCAAAATTGGTCTTGGTTTTCACGAAACTGTTGAAGGAGAATCTAGTTCACAAGTTGAGGCAAGGAATTATAATGCAAAATCTGAAATTCTCAACGAAGAGATAAGAAGTCAACCTCATCAACAACCAAGGAAAGAAAATCTTCAAAGAAGATCATTTATTCCTAACTATAGAAGTGTCAATCAATTTTATCCTTTGATCAATAATGTTGAATGTTCTTATGGACATGTTGCAACAAATTGTAGAAGTAGAATGTTTCAAGCTAATAATTGCCTCACAGAAAGATCATTAGCTTCCAGTTACTTTAAGGGATATTTTTTTGCTTGAAATATGTTTGGCCACAGAGCCATGGATTGAAATAGAAGGAATATGAAAAATATAGGATGTTATGCTTGTAACAAGTTTGGGCATGTAGCCAAAAAATGCAAGAATAAGTATATGGATCACTGCATGCAACATGGTAAATAACCAGCTAAGAACATTAATGTCACAAGCCCTGAAAAAGATGGATCCACCAACATTTCTCATAATAAGAAGGAAGAAGAAGAACAAATAAGGTGTGGTATTACTCTTTTCTCAATTTAATATTAAGATGAATGGTACACAGATGGTGGATGTTGTCATCACATGGCTAGAGATAACAATAAAATGGAGTCTCTTACGAAAAACCAACATGGTAATGTTGTTCTTGGAACTAATGTTTTAGAAAAAGAACTGGGACAAGGTAAAGCCATAATTAATAAAACTAGAGCAACAGTTGATGCTTTATTAGTTCAAGGGCTAAAGAAGAATATTCTAAGTGTAGGTCAAATGGAGGATAAGGGAAATATAATTGTATTTACATCAACCAAGTGTAAGTTTATGAATGAAGTAATTGGAAAAGTCATAGAAAGAGGATGTATAAATCCAGACAAATTATATGTGTTTGAAGAACATAATTGTCATAGATATGAGAAAGATTCAGACTCAGGGTAAAAAAAAGAAAGATTGTGTCTATTGCAGTCCATTATTATTAAATGAATACTTATAACAATGGCTGCAGAAGTGGTGAGATTTAGTTGACCTCATGAAAAATAGAAGATGATTATCAGGTCCTCAGGATCAATGATGCATAATCTCAGGTGAAGTAATACATGTTATATCTTGATGATGATTCCCATGATTGTTTTAATAATCATGTTTCTTATATTACTAAAAAAGCATCCAATGTAGTAATAATGAAAATGTACAGACAATACAGGTTCAGGAGGAGTTGAAGGTGTAAAACTTGTTGGGTTGTGTTATATTCTTTCCACATAGTTAACAAGGGGTTTGAGGGGTAACCGTAACCCCACTTTATGGGGTCTGAGGCAGCGCCCCGGAAAAGTTTGGTTTTGGACCCTATGTTAGGTTGGGCGGACCCACCTATGGTTTTGTGCATGATTTTCGCACATGTTTTTTTTGGACGCGACGGTTTTCGGTCCATGGTTTTGACGCGATGGTTTTTCGGTCCATGGTATTGGATTCTTCGGCATGTATAAATATGTATTGTAACATTGAAAGGAATATAATGAAAAATCAAGTTGGTAGTCCCGGTTTTGGGATCCAGGGGAAAATCTCTGTGCATATGTGTTTTATGTGTTATGCTCTCGCATTGTTTATTTTCTTTGCTTTAGAATTCATATGCAGGTAATTTCTGTACAAGGTTAGGACCTACATTTGGTATTAGAGTTGTTTTGGCTTCAAGGGGATGCCTTTGTTGTTGATGGGTTTCGCTTGGGCCTGTGGTAGACCCTCTTCAATGGGAGATCTGTGAGATCGATTCTGGTGGTGAAAGAAGATGGCGAGCAGCGGAAAGATAGAGATTTAGAAGTTCAATGGTTAGAGTTTTGAGTTGTGGAAACTCAAGATGGAGGATCTGTTGGTGGATAAATATCAATGGATCACGGTAGATCCGGGTACTAAACCAACGGCAGTGACCGATGAAGAATGGAAGAAGTTGGATTGGAAGGCAAAGAGCACAATACGTTTGTGTGTCTCAGATTTAGTATTGCTCAATGTATCATGGGAAGCTACAACGAAGGCTCTGTGGGACAAGTTAGGGACTTTGTACCAATCTAAGTCTCTAGAGAATAAACTATTCATGCGGAAAAAGCTGTATAACCTGAGGATGAAAGATGGAGACACGGTGATAGAGCATCTGAATGCGTTTAATACTGTGGTAAGTCAGTTATCATCTGTTGATATTGAAATTTCAGATGAAGATAAGTGCATCAGTCTGTTGTGTTCTCTACCAGATTCGTGGGATAGTCTGGTTATTGCAATAGGTAACAATGCAACTGCTTTGCAGTTTGATGAAATAGCCTCAGCCTTGCTGATGGAGGAGATGAGAGGGAAAATTATGGACAACCAGAATGGTGATGCCTTGTCTGTACAAGGATGGTCCCAGAACAGAAAAAAAATAAGTCATCGAGTGGCAGATCTAAATCTAGAGGGAGATCTAAATCTCTAGGAAAACCTATAAAGGTGGTGTGCTAGAAATGTGGAAAGGAAGGGCACTTCAGAAGCGATTGTAAATCTAAAGCTCCTGATAAAGGAAAGGGATCTGATGATGCTCCTTCTACAGAGGCGAAAACCACCTTAGATGAATGTGGGGATGTTTACTTAGCTTCTTCCAGTACACATGTAGATCAAGAGGCATGGTTAATTGACTCAGGTGTATCCTTTCACTTCACTCCCCATAGAGAGTGGTTCTGTGAGTGTGAGAAATATGATGGTGGTGATGTCTGCTTAGGAGATGATAGGAAGGCTAGAATCATTGGTCAAGGAAAAGTAAAGTTGAAGTTGCAAGGTGGAAGGGTTAGAACCCTTCCGGCTGTTCTACATATTCCTGCATTGGCCAGAAACTTGATTTCTGTAAGCAAGTTGGATGATGCAGGTGTAAATACAGTGTTCGAGAACGATACCTGCAAGATGGTTCAAGGAGCACTGGTATTGATGCGGGGAGTTCCGATTGGAACTCTGTATAAGCTGCAAGGTAGCACTCTTGTTGACGAGTGTAATAGTTCTATGGTTCCTGAAAATGGAGCAGAAAATCTAGTGGTCTCTGGAGAGAAGACCATGTTGTGGCATCAAAGGCTTGGACATATTGGAGAGAAGGGCCTCCGAATACTTCATGGTAAAGTTATGGTAGAAGGTATGAGTAATAACTCTCTGGATTTTGATTTCTGTGAAAATTGTGTATATGGGAAGCAGAATTGGGTGAGTTTCCCCTCTAGTGCTAAGAGGACGAAACAGATATTGGAGCTTGTGCACAGTGATGTGTTTGGACCTGTGAAGGTTCCATCACTGGGTAAGTCTGTGTACTATGTATCATTTATAGATGACTTCTTAAGGAATACATGGATATATTTCCTTAAGAAGAAATCTGAAGTCTTTGATAGGTTTAAA
>APFE030350603.1:94783-116712 GCA_000404065.3 Pinus taeda
GCAGAAGACATACTCCATATACACCTCAGCAAATGGAGTCGCAGAAAGAATGAACAAGACGTTGATGGAAAGGGCAAGAAGCAGCTTCAGTGGTTGCCATGTTTAGGATAGGAATTCTGGGCAAAAGTGGTGGATACTGCATGTTACCTGGTCAACAGGTCACCTTCATCAGCGTTGGATGATAAGACTCCACAGAAGTATGTACTGGTAAGAAACCCTCTCTTTCACATCTGAGGGTATTTGGATGTGATGCATATGTACATGTTCCAAAGGAGAAACGAACCAAGTTGGATAGTAAATCTGAAAAGTGCATCTTTATTGGGTATAAGGATGGTTTAAAGGGTTATAAGCTTTGGAACCCAGTAACAAGGAAGGTTGTGTACAGTCGAGATGTGGTGTAGCAGAGGAGGAATCAAAAGATGAAGAGCCACAAACTCCAGCTGTGAGAAGATCAGCTCGAGAAAGAAGGCAGCCATAAAGGTATAGTCCATCTGCTTTCTGTTAAAACTTTGCTTTGTCTGTTACTAATGATGATCCCAGAACTGTGAAGGAAGCAGTGCATTCAGAGGATGTAAAACTCTACAAATAGGCCATGGTTGATGAAATGGCATCTTTGCACAAAAATGAGGCTTGGGATTTGGTGGAGTTGCCAGCTGAAAGGAAACCCATTGGCAGCAAATGGGTGTTCAAGAAGAAGACAAATACAGAAGGAAAGGTGGAGAAATACAAAGCTCGGTTGGTAGCAAAAGGTTATTCCTAGGTGTCAGGAATTAATCTTGGTGATATTTGTTCTCCTGTTGCCAAGGTAACTTCTATTATATTACTTTTATCTCTTGCTGCTACTTTTGATTTTAAGGTAGAACAGATGGATGTGAAGACAAAATTTCTTCACATGGATCTGGAATAGGAAATATACATGAAGCAACCTGAAGGCTTTGCGATGAAGGGTAAGAAAAAACTAGTATGCAAGTTAAAGAAGTCTCTGTATGGGTTAAAACAGTCACCAAGGATGTGATATCAGAAATTTGATACATTTATATGGGGACTTGGCTCCACCAGAAGCAAAGCAGATCACTGTGTGTATTTTAAATTAATTGGTGACCGTGTTATTTATTTGGTCTTGTATGTGGATGATATGTTGCTGGTTGGAAATGACAAAGAAATTATCCAGGATTTGAAGACCCAATTGTCCTCGAAATTCGACATGAAAGATCTTGGTGTTGCAAACTATATTTTGGGCATGGAAATTAAAAGAGATCGGGCAAAGAGGAAGCTCTGGTTAAACCAGAGGAAGTATGTCGAGACAATATTGCAGAGGTTTAATATGCAGGATAGTAAATTGGTAAAGGTTCCTATTCCTGTAGGTGTGAGGTTATCTGCTGAACAGTGTCCCAAGACACAAGAAGAGGAAGAGGACATGTCCCGTGTTCCATATGCAAGTGCAGTCGATAGCTTGATGTATGAAATGGTCTGTACTAGCCCAAACGTTGCACATGTAGTGGGAGTATTGAGCAGGTTTATGTCAAAACCAGGGAAGGCACACTGGACAGCAATGAAGCGGTTTTTCAGGTATTTGCATGGCACTAGTGATTATGGTTTGTGCTACCAAGGAAGACCAGGATTGGACAGAGTGTTGGACATTCATGGCTTTGTTGATGTAGACTGGGTTAGATATCTGGATCAGAGAAGATCTACAAGTGGGTATGTGTTTAACCTATTTGGAGGTGCAGTCAGTTGGATGAGTAAGAAACAATCTGTAGTGGCACTATCAACTATAGAGGCAAAATACATGGTAGCCACTCATTCAAGCAAGGAAGCAGTTTGGTTGCAGAGATTGTGTTCAAGTATGGGGTTAGTACAGGGAGCTATAAGGATAGACTGTGACAACCAAAGTGCAATTTTTTTGGCAAAGAACTCTGCTTATCATTCAAACACAAAGCACATTTATGTTCAGTATCACTTTGTGAGGGATATGATAGAAGACAAAAAGGTGTTGCTGCTAAAGGTGGACACTTTGAAGAATACTGCAGATGCATTGACAAAATCTGTGAGCTCTGAGAAGTTCTCTTGGTGTAGAGAAACAATGGGCGTTTCAGGGCTAGATAAATGACTAAGCTCTCCTGTGGCCCCCTGTGGAAAGAAAACAACAAGTGGGAGATTGTTGGGTTGTGTTATATTCTTTCCACGACTAACCGACGTAGTGAACCAGGGGGTTAGAGGGGGGGCGGAGCCCCCCCTTCGTTGCACCGATTGCACAGCAGGGGGGTCATAGGGGGGGCGGAAGCCCCCTCTGTCTGGGAGGTTTGAGGGGGGCGGGTAGCCCCCCTCTATGGGGTCCGGAGCAGCACCCTGGGAAATTTTTTTTGGACCCTATATTAGGTTGGGCGAACCTACCTATGGTTTTCGGTCCATGGTATTGGATGCTTCAGCATGTATAAATATGTATTGTAACATTGAAAGAAACATAATGAAAAATCAAGCTGGTAGTCTCGGTTTTGGGATCCAGTGGGAAATCTCTGTGTATATGTGTTTACATGTTATGCTCTTGCATTTTTATTTTTCCTATGATTTAGAATTCGTATGCAGGTAATTTCTGTACGGGGTTAAAACCTACATTAGAGGCCCCATTGATAAAAAGGCTTTAGAGGATCAGTTGGTAACCTTTTTGGTCAATTCATTTTTGAAGCTCTCTCTCTATTCTCTCTCTCTCACTCTTGGACACTTAGAGTTTTCTTGGAGCACTTCAGTGTTGGATCAAGAAAGGAAAGAAGGCAAACAGGAAGAAAAGATCAAGCAAGGAAGAGCAGGATCAAGAAACAACAACAGGTTTACTTGTAGGTATCGATTTGCATGTGTGATTGCCTTGCTAGATTTGACATGCATGGTTATGCATGTGTGTTCTTGGTTCTCTTATTGTCGTGGGCATGCATTTTGTCAGGTGTGACAGTGTTCTTTAGCCTTGCCTTGCCATTTCCGGATAGCCATGGTGAGATGGGGTTTTCATGTTTTGGCTGAGATGGATTTCTGGATGGATTTGAAGTTGAGTGATGTGGATCTTTGAATGAAAGAACACATGGCCTAGTGATCCCTGAACTAGACTATGGATTGTGGTAAATCCATTGACCTAGTGACCCCTGAACCGGACTGTGGGTTGTGGTAAATCCAAGTATTGTGTGCCCCGGTGGGCCTAGGAATCCTCTATCGGTGAATGGTGGGATATACATTAAAGCTGAGAGGTGGTTTCCCTTGATCAACCCTAGGAATCCTTGCTAGTGAATGGTTGGATATATGGTAAATCCTAGATGGTGGTGTCTCGAATGTGTCCTAGTGATCCCTGGATCGAACTATGGATTGCGGTAAATCCTAGAGAATAGGAGACAAGAAAATTCCTCACGATGTAGGTGGAGAAATCCGATGGCATCCATGCTTTTTATGGCTTAGTGATCTGGTGAGGATTTTGGTAAAGCTTGATTCTATTGATGAGGGTGAGGTGGTTTAGCCTCGGGAAGCCCTGGTTGATTATTTTGGTTTGAGTACCACATTCATGCTTGGAATATGGCATGGAGGTGATTGGCTGAAGAGAGACTTGGCTCAGCCAATCTACGGTCGGGTGGAATGTGGTAGTCCCATACTGAGTTAGCTTTTGCATTCATTAATAAGAGTTTATTTCCTTGGTAGTTTATGAGCAAATGTATTGGTTCATATGTGGCATTTATGGGTGTGGTATCTTCATTATTTCTATTGTTTATATGTTGGTTATGAATGTGTTTTATGACAGTGAAAATATATGGTTCTCATCATGTTTTGATTTGTAAATGAATGTACAATGAATCTATGAGCTAATAGATGATAATGCAGCTAATGTGATAAGACATCAATGCTTCTTAGCGATTCTTAGATAAGTATAAGACCCTTATGCTCAGATTTGTTATTATGACCTGTAGAACGCATATTTGTGACATGTTTGATGAAATTCTTGTCATGGCTAGTAGGGGTCCAGTCAAGTATTTCTTCAATAATTTGCATTCGCATCATTGTATCTATGTTTATTTTCATTTCTATGAATTCCATGATGTTTTGGGCAGTGACTGGGTCCTAGCCGTAGAATTTATCCTTAAATCTCGTAGTCGATGGCATAGCACTGGCAGAAAAGGGCTACAGTCACACTCAGGTAGGACCATGGGAGTGATTGGGACCCTTAGTCGCTTGGAGGGCTTGGCAAGAGACTAACTAGGACTCTAGGTCCTTGAACTGTTGAGTTTCCTCAGGGGTTGATCATCTGGAAATGTGGGGTAGCTCCTAGAGGTTCTACAAGATGTGTGGATGCTTAGCTTGGTTGTCTTTTTTGGTTCCACTTCCTTAAGGTGACCTAGGTGGTTGAATCAGATCATAGTAGTCTCTCGTCACATGTTTACCATGGTTGGCCGATTACTTGGGTAGATGTGGGAGGAGGGTGTTACATTGGAGGTCTCCAAAAACTATTTTTGAGACGCCATGACTACAATATTTTTACCAATATGGAAATATCATATATCCAAACATGTTAAAAATATTCAATCCAAAGCATGGTGATACATATTACTTGTACTCTGAAATTTGATTTAGAAAAAATGAGAAGGCATCTCTCATCAATTTAGTTGTAAGTATACATACCCATATGCCATGGCCAACAAAAATGTGATAGTAGGAAGGGTGTTTAACATTGAAGAAGCAAATGTGGATGAAGTGTATTTGAGGAAAACATCACTTACACCTTCGTTTCCATTTCCACTTGCTATGGCAGATCCATAAATTGGAGCTCTCCAAATTCGACACTAATTCATCAACAAAAGTTGGTGCATAATCATTTCTGAAATCACCGAAGGCTATCAAAATGTCGTCTTGGAATGCCTCATCTAACATGTTGCAGACCCATTGTTCTTCTTTGAAAGGGGAACTGAACAAGGTATCATCTAAAAACTCTCGCAGATTGACACACTCTTGTTGCGAAAAGGTCAGGGGTTCCATTTCCATTCTCATGGCATCTGCTAAGGCACATATTTCAGGAGGAGGATCCTAAGGGGACATGTTAAGTAGCGCTCATTCTGGAATGAGCATGAAGACAAAAACCACTTTCCATGGAAAAAAGAGCTGAAAAAACAAGGCAGCTTCATCGTGGAAACATTAACGCATATTTGAATTATAATTATAGGGCCAACATACTAAACCCACTTTTAGACTTCTTCAAATTCAAGGTTAAGTCTAAATCCCATGAATGTCTCACATGGAGGAGCGTTATTCATGCAAAAATTAAAATCTAAATGTTTTCGTAGGCTACTAACCAATCTTGTGTCCACATTAATTTCACAAATCCTACAGTAGACCCTTTATGTAAAAATAATGAAAAAAAACAAATTAATAATAATAATAATAAAGTAGCAAGTGTCATAGATTGTACATGAAAGAGTATCATTATAGTAAATATTCAAAAGGATCACAATAATTTTGTTTCCCAACAATATATATGCAACCAACTACTTTATAAAACAAATATTGATTTAAGCACTACATTTACATTACTTCCATTAAAAATCCAAAAATATGATTACTCAATCATCGTGTTCTCATAGCTCAGGGGCAGTGTCTAAAGGTAGACGTAATGCAAGGCATTTTCGATGAGCGATTCCATGAAAAATATAGTTTATTAACAACTCGTTATTGTGAGATAGATTACATTTTGCATTCAAAACAAAAATAGGTGCCTTCTTTTTATAAAGAACTCTTTGTCATTATAGTGTTCTTCAAAGGAACTGCACTAAATAATGATGAACTATAGTTATTTATGAACCCTACAATGTTTCGATGAGTTCATGGACAATTATCAATATATAATTATAGGTTTTTCTAGTTAAAGTTTCCCAAAGCATAATTGTTTATGCACATACTATATATGGAAATACTATGTTTTTATTTAACAATATTCAAGTAATCAAAACATCTATAAAGAGGACAATGAAATGGCATAATTGTTATTGATTGTTTGGGAAGAACGACTACATGCGAAAGGATAAACAACCCAACATTTGCAACATCTATTTTAGAGTTGGAAATCATACATTTATTACCACAAAATCAGAATTTGGTTCCAACATTGGGCATGAGCATGGAAGATGACCAATTGCAATAGAAATCATGGTTGTAACAGGTTTGGTATTTAGTTTACAAGTGGGTAGGGAGAGGGAATCCATTACTACCTTCCAACAATTCAATCGACTTTAGTGTGTACGTGGAAATTTTTACTCTTGGCTTATGCAACCTTTTGGATCTCTTAGTAGAGACGTTTTGGGTAGTATTGATATCATTATTTGGCTCACTACAAGTCTTCATTGACTAAAAAAAAAGATAAGTTTCTCAATTTAGAATGAAACTTAGTTGATCTAGCTTCCAACTTTTCAAAAAAGGAACATTTGGAATTGTTCCTATATGTCTTTTCTATATTACCTATTGCATTCTTGACATTAGTAAGAAGTATTAGATCATGAACTTTGGGTAGCCAATCATTAATATATTTGGAAAATGGGACACATTGAAGGTTCTCCTTCAACCCTTCAAATTTTTAATGACCGTATACTATTGGGGTGTCATAAGAGATATCCTCACAGTGTAGTAACATTGATTTAGGCTAGTTGTTGGAAGGTGACATCTTACAATTGGTAGGGTAAAGCAGTTGTCCACTTTCATCAAACATATGTCTATGGTATCTTTATCCTAATAAGAACTTGAATAAATTTTGGACTAGTGGTGTTATGTGAAATTTACAACTGTGGACATAGGTATCTTCCCTAGACCTAGTCCATTGGTCTAGAACGACTAAAAACAAAGTGTATAAAGTTTCCCTTATATAAATTGAAGAATGGAAAAGAGACTCACTTGGAATCTGTTGCAAGCTGTAGTGCCCTGCTCTAGTTGACTGATAGTGATATGAAATTAACATTTATTTAGCCCTAAGGCCCACACTTTATTCTTTGAGGACTTCAGGTTGAGGATCCGGACACATGACTCTATTATTAGTGGTTGTGATGTTTATGTATCTTCTACATTGATATTATGATGAAAATAGCATTAATGGCTATGCATGTTCTATATTGATATTATGATGATTGTAGCATTAATGGTTATGCATGTTCTCTATTGATATTATGATGATTGGAGTATAAATGGTTATGTTTGGTCTCTATTGAATTTATGATGATGATAACAGTAAAGGATACGTATGCTCTCTATTGATATCAGGATGATGGTAGCTTTGATGGATAGGTATGTTTTCTATTTATGTTACGATGTTGATAGCTTTGATGGATATGTATGTTTCCATTGATGTTATGATGATGATAGCCATGATGGATGTGTCCCCTATGTCACCTACTTGCATTAGTTCTGGTTCACAATGAACAATGATGCAAATGACTAGGTGATATTGATGATGATATTGTTACAATGACTAACACTGAGAAACATTGTTATTGATGATTATTGAGTATGGCAGGAAACCACTAGAGGCACTCGCATATGACCAACTGATGACACCTTGTTTGATGAAAATTTATATTTTGTCTTTGAAATTCTAAGTCAATTTTGAAAACCTGCTATATATGTTTATCTATATTATGATGGTATGTTAGTGGTTGCAGGCACAAATTAGTTTCTTAGCTGAATGACTCACATATGGGTGATGGGGTTGTACAATTGGATGGAACTACATGGGAGGGGTGGGGCAATGTCCCTAATCTCACCCACTAGCACTGCCACCGTGACTTGGGCTGGAAAGGTTGAAACACCTTCGCCTTGAAGATTACGATGTCATGAGGGCAGGTCCCAAAGTTGGGTCGCTCATGAGGATTTTACCCGGGGGCATGCATCAAGGCGGATTCCTTGATCCCCGACACCATTAGTCTCACTATAGCATGCAACATAAGAGATGATAGTGGTCTATGTCATTGCACCTATACTTTCCCCTCATAGCCACTGAATGCTTGAAGGGCAAGTGGCGTGGCACCCTTGGAACTTCAAGGGAATTTCTTGAAGGGCACGACCAACTTGGCACCCTTGGCATCACAAATAAACTATTAGGCGTGACACCCTTGGAGCTTCAAGGGAAGTTCTTGAAGGGCACGACCAAACTTGGCACCCTTGGAATCATTAAAAATAAATAAATTAATAAATATAATCAAGATATGAAAACCAGGTAAATTCACATCAAGGGCAATTGATGTTAGAAATCGAGGTAATTAAATCAAGAATAAAACTTGGGTTAAGAGGATCATAGGAAGAAATAAAATATTTTACCTTAAAAACTCTACCCTCCCCATGTTGGAAAATATTAGGTAGATAATGTAGTTCAATTAAGGAAAAAGGGGAAAGAGGGACATAAATGTAAGGATAAATATTAATCCCAAAATAGTTAAACCTAATTAAGAGAAGAGGATGGTGAATTAAAATAAGATTAATAAATTAAATCTTACAGAAAATTTAGAGAACTTCCATGTGGAAACAACCGACATAAGAATATCCATCTAATAAGAGATAACTTGAGTTAAATTAGGGAGTAGATAGGGGATCAAATCTTGACTTATAAATTGACTTTAGTAATGAACACAAATTAAGGAGTAAAAAGGGGGATCAAGAGACGACTAGGAGAAGAAATAGGAATCTTGTTGAGGTGAGGAAAAATATTAGTTTTAAATTAAAATTTAAGTAAATAATTTTGGAGACCCTTGATGAGAGAGTAACACATGGGTGGGTGAATAATCAAACTATTGAATTATAAAAAATAATTAATTATGCATGAAATGCCAAGTGTCACCTATGATGACTCCTATAAAAGAATGGGCAAGCCATGGGAGAAAGGACTTTTTCTTTACCCTATGGTTGGATGGATGAGACTATGTCAGAGTAGTGACTACGACCTATAGTGAGTTTGGTGAGGTAGAGGACTTTAGAGAAGGGACTCTTGAGCCAAAGAGTGCTCTCCTTTACCAGCTAATACATTCCTTCATTGTACAACCCCATTGCAGCTCGGGGGTCCGCGAGGAAGAAGAGTACCCAAGGAGTAGGCTGGGAGGTCAACCGGTGGGTCACTACATTCAGATCAAGCACGTCGACATTCACACTCAGAGGCGACCAAGAACAAAGGAAGAAAAGTAGTGGCAAGTTAAGTTTGAATCTCGTCTTCTGGTGAACGGTACCTATGTTGTTATAATATTCTTTTGTATGACTTCTTTATGGTTTTAGTTAAATATATGTAAATTAGATGATATGTTCAATGAAGTGAAGTTTCAGGGATGTGTTAATCAATGCTTAATAAATTTGAATTCCTAATGCTATTCTCTTCTGGTTGTATTTTTATTTTGATTATAAAAAAAAAATATAGGATTGGTCCTTACATTTGGTATCAGAGCTATGTTAAACCCTTGAAACCTATGGGCCCATGCATGCATGACTATTGAGTTAAATATCTACTACATTCTACCCTAAAATTATAAGAGTAAAATGCAAATAATTATAAACAAAAATCCAACTAATATGTTTTAGTTAAACATAAGTCCGGAAAAAATGTAAACAACCAATGCGTGCCAAAATGTACTTCATATATTTGATTCGAGTATAAAAACAAGTCTGGTAAAATATGAATGTTTGGTACAACTGAATCTTTCTGAGACTGCATAAATTGAGTAACATGTAGTAGAAGATACTTTGCTTGTGCAAGCTTTACATCGACCCAATCTGGATCACAATAAATATGTTGCTTACAAGAACAATCATGTGGTGCGAGGGCTCTAGAAGTTTGAATGTTGTTAACAGTCTAACACAATCCTGCTTCAATCTCACCCCAGGGTCATTTGGATCTCCTCTGTCTTCCGGTAAATCTGTTTGTGGGGATCCTGGCAGTCTACCTTCGTTATTATTGGTACCTAAATGTTCTTCATCTTTCACCTTGTCTGAAATTTTCTGGATCTTCATTAGAAGGTACAAGGTCATTGTAATCACTGGTCTCTTCTAAACATAGCTCTGCTCGCTCACGCTTGTAAAAGATGCCACAACCATCACTCTTGCGTCCACTTCGTTGGATATATTCACTTGAATACCCTTCTTTGTCCATGTTTCCTTCGTAAAATGTTTCAAATTCATCTAACTCTTGTAGACATAATAAGTTAGCCTCCAAAATTTTAGGTAGTGTTAGGAAATATTGTGAACGTGCCTTCCATTTCAGGAAATGTGATGGAGAGCATGGAAATAACTTTCTCTTTACATATACCTGAGAAAGAACATTGTATGAGACAACACGGATAATGGAACCCTTTGATATGCTTTTGACAGTGCATTCCTTATTATCCACAGGAATAAATTCAGGAAAGCATGGTGAGACTGATCATGTCATTGGTCTTGAAAAGGCATAGGGATTCAAGAAGTTAAAAGGCATAGGGATTCAAGAAGTTAAAAGAAACCGCTCAGACCACATTAACTTTGAAAGACATTTAAGAACTGTCAAAAAAAAAAAACAAAAAAACAAAAAAGAAGAAAAAAAAAAAAAACAAACAAACAAACAAAAGCAAAAAAAAAAAAAACAATGCTAAGTTTCAGTTGTTAAACAGGAAAACATGCTCAGTTACTTTTCCGTATTTAAATAATAACACAATGGAATAATACGCATGCCAACCAAATTGTTGTGATGAAAACGCTCAAAATTGTTTGAAAAAACAACTTTCACACCCTGCAACATTGGATCCTTTGCAACCCAATCTCGAGAACTTCCACTACCATATTCAGTGCCAGCAAGAGCATATGCAAGTACAAGTGGAGGAGAAGCAAGGTAGTTTGCCCAAGTCAGAGGATGAATACGACCTTCAAAATTTATGTTGCCAGATAGCACAGTTGATGCAACTAAGTCACTTTCAGCAATAGCAGAGCTCAGAGATTCATGAAGATCTCCTTGATATTAATGTGATTAAACGCGCCAAATTTACTGCTCTTCCTTCGTTGTGGTAAATCGTGAATACCCTCAATTAATCTCGTCGTGGTCATAAAAGATCCAATAATCCATTTAAGAGCTGGAGCACAATTACAAAGAGTTATTTTATGTGTAAAAGCATTGCAAAGAGGTAGCTCCAAGGGAGAGAGAGAGCAAATGAGTTCTGTGTGACATGTTTGAGGGAGGTAGTTACACAAAACAACGCCAACATTTTTCCCCTTCATTAATTGGGGCTTGGCATGTGAGGACCATTAATGTTTAACATCTCATAGGGCTCACAATTAATGCCGAGAATTCCAAAGCTTAAGAAATCTTAAATTTCCATACAACTGGCAAGGATCCAGATCCATTGATATATCAAAACTATAAATATTCTACTCCTTTAAACAATGGTGTCAATCGTGAATAATATTATACTTATTTCATATTTTTGACCATTTGTTTAAACTTTCTTTCATATGGATGGGAACAACCCAGAACGTTGTAATTTATCTCCGAACTTGTGCTTAAATAAACTCATAGGCTTTTTTTTTATATATGAGAAAGTTGCCACAGGCATAAGTCAACAATTTCTTTCCATAACATGGGGAAAAGGTCAGATAAATTAGTGCATGAGCTATATGCGGAGAAATAGCCTTCAAAAAGGTTGAGTTCCAGATCTTGCTCTTTCTCAATTTCATTCATATCTATAGTGATATATGTCTCTTCATCACCATCCATATTTGACAACAGGTCGAAAAGAAAGGTTCTACTCCTCTTACTCCTAACTTTTTGCAAATTTTATCCAACAGAACACAAAGCACGAAAGTACCCTCTTTTTGCAATTCCATTCTGATTCCTAAAAAGAAAAAAAAGAAAAAAGAAAATATGGCTTTCTCTGGAATAAAAAGCAATTTTGAATTCCAACTTTAGGGCAGAAATGAAAGTGTGTATTTTTTTTCCAGTACTTCTTCCCATAGTGACCAAATTTGGTCGAATTGACAAAAAAAACAAAAAAAATCAGAAATTTAGGTGTTCGATTCGGTTCAGAGACTAATATGCTAATTCGAAGTTCGGTTCAGACAGTCACTTCACGCATCCATACAAGGTGGGCACGGTAAATTCAGTTCATAGTTAAATTTTCGTTTGATAACAGAAAACGTAATTCATCTTTTATCGACATGTATTTGTTAATTCTGGTGTATAAATTGTTGAGAATGTCCTGTAATCACCAAATCGATGGCAGAGGGATAGTCGGTAGGAAATAGTAACTAATTGTGAACCGGGTATATTCTCTATTTTTCAATTTCAGTATTGCCTAGCAAGGTTTATTCTTTTAGCTTAAACCTTCAATTTGTGAAGGTGAGCACAGTCTATGGAGTATAATTGATTTTTTTTAATATAGAG
This sequence comes from Pinus taeda, assembly GCA_000404065.3. Lineage (NCBI taxonomy): Eukaryota > Viridiplantae > Streptophyta > Pinopsida > Pinales > Pinaceae > Pinus > Pinus taeda. Next base: position 107,178 of record APFE030350603.1, read on the forward strand.
AAATCCAAATAAATAAATTTAGAATATTTAATTTTTAAATATGTATTAATTAAACAGTTTAAAATAAAACTAAGAGAGGTTTTGAACAAAAGAGTCCAGTGTGATTTTTCTTGATAAATTAAACTTTAAAAATTGTTTATATTAATTAAAATTATTTAAATTCCAAAAATAATTAAGAAATAAAATAAATACAGGACATTGTTGTTGTATTAAAATATTTTAGAAGTATAGTGTCGAAATTTTTCGAATTGAAATTTTTCATTCTAACTTTTATCATATATTGTTGGTTTGTTCGAACCTTATTAGTAGGTAATAAATTCCTTTATAGGTTGAAATAAGGAGTAAAAGCCTTACATCAAATGAATGAAAATATGGGTAATTTCAAAATATAAAGTGGAAGACAATAAATAAGAAAATATAGGAAAAATCCATAATAGTGCAAAGGTGAAAAGGCCCAAACATAATTTGGAGGTGAATGTGAGAATTAACTAAGTTAGGTGGACTGTAAGTTGAACTATAATTATTATTGTGCTAGAATTTAACCAAGTTAAGAAAATTAATGTGCTAGAAATTAACCAAGTTAAGAAAATTTGGATGTTGAACTACAATTATTGATGATGAGCTACTCTTCAGATCTTTCTTTTTGGACATAAAAGTTCTTATAAAATTCATTAAATATGCCCTTTAATACTGAAAATAATTTTTTAGAGGGAGCAATATTAATTTTTAATTACAAATTAGAAATAATATAGATATATTAAAATGATGTGTTTAATTTTTTGGTTTTTGTTTGAGTATTTTAACTTTTTATGACCCGGGTTTAAAGTTGCAAAATAATGCTGAGTCTAAAAGTTTTTAAGGAATCTATTTTTACTAAATTGTTAATTATGGTCATTCACAAATGATAATATATTGGATTTGATATATATGGTAATAATGTTCTGTAATTTGAAAAAAAAACCTCCGCTTCACGCACGCAGCAACCCCTGGTGTGATCTGAGTACTTCCTTCATCGCCATGGCCCCAGGAGGGGGCCCTAAGGCCCCTCCTCCTTCGCCTCCTCCATTAGAGATCCTTGCGTTCAGGAAGCTAATCGGCAATAGTAGTAAATGCCCAGCAAGGGAAACTCAGCGCAAGTTTGTAAAGAAAGTTGACAGCTGGTGGGCCCCAGTATTGCAACAATAATGCTGCAAATCCTGGGACTCCCTTCTTTAATTTTATCAACCCGGTAGTTCGTAACAAACTTGGAAGCGACGATGCTATATGCACAAGTACTAGCTCTTGCAGCGGCTGTCACTTGATCAGCTGGCATAAGTCCGCTAAGAGCTTAAACCAACTTCTATGAGCTCTTAGAAGAAGCTTTTCAATTGATGGATGAAAGCTAACTCAAAGGAGGCTAATCTACTTGCAGAAAGAAACTGAAAGTGGAAAGGAAATGCAAACCCTAGCAAACCCTAGTTTTACCGACTAACCCTACTGGTGCAAGAAAAATGATGAAAGCTACAGAAAGGAATACCATTGACTCTAGAAAGGTAAAATGCATGTGACTAAGCCACTTCTGAAGTGAAATCTGAAAAGAAACATCTTTTTGTATTTTTGAATAAGTTGTCAAAATTATCATGAATGTGATTTCACTGTTTTTGACTGTGCAGAGGTGGATTGGCGAGAGGAAATGCTTGGAGGAGGTTGAGAAGGTTCGGAGAGGGCCTAAGGGGTCCCTAACACCCTTCCAGAGAGTTTCATAGAGTTTGGCTATCAAGAAACCTCATTCGTGAGCTTCTATAGGAAGTCGACAGGGGTTCTACAGGATGTTCTGGAATTTCTACAGGATGTCTGTAATTTTCTACAGGATGTTCAGAAATTGGATTTTGGAGGATGGATGCAGGAAGAAAGATGAAGGAGTGGGTATGGAGGTGAGATAGCGGTGTGAGGATGTCCAGGACTTGGTGAATGAGGCTGAAGAGTGGCTAAGGTGGGTTGGTTCAAGGATAAGAGAAGCAATGTTGTGTGAGAGTATAGGAATTAGGGCAGAGTGTGAAAATGGCAAACGTGAGGCAAGAATCCAAGTGGATGATGGAGCAAATGGGATTGATGGATTACAAGTAGATGGAGAGGTATTACAAGCGTTCTGCAAGTTGTTTCTCAAACTGAGCAAATAGTGACTTGGAAAACCAATGACCTAGCTATTTTAATTTAGTCTAACCAGTCACAGCAAATGAAATGAACAGAAGTTTATTTGCAATGAAATCACATGAAATAGCTATACAACTAAGCACTCATGAATCTAAACACGTAACCACAACTAGTAGCAATTTCTACAAATGAAAATCTAACACTAATGATTGCATGGTGAAGCAAAGACAGTTTTTTTGGTGGCAGCAAGGTCACCTTTGTCCCAGCTCACGATCCCACTGAGGGAGAGGTGAGATCAGAGGTGCTTGATAGCCTTTTTCTGAAGATCTTCTCTGTTATTAACCTATCAACTCAATATGAACATGAAAAGCCTTTTTAATCATCAAAAGCAACCTAAATAACAAAACAAAATTTAAATCTAAATAGCAGATTTTATTCTAAGAATGCAGCAAAAACACATAAAGGTAAACAAAGGAGGTATTGGGCACTTGGGTTGGGCCCAACCCCAAGAGCTACAGCCTCCTAAGAGAGATTAGCGCTGGTGCAAAGCTGGATTCATCTTTATTGAGTAAGAAATAATAGTTACATCAAAAACTGTCCACAAGGAAAGAACTCGAAAATGTGCTGAAATGCAGAGCTAAACTACTGCCTAAAAAATGACTAAGATCGAACTAAAAACTCGCTAACTTCTTCCTACAAAATGACTAACCGAAATGAGGCCCTAAGCCTTCTTATTTATACAAATTGAGGACCCCAACGGTCCTCCTAAACTTTAGGGACTCGGCTGCCCAAAACTTGCAGTTAACAGCAGTCCTACTTGACTTGCTTGGCTACCCCTTGTGCTCCGAGCTTTTGGTGGAGAATTCGAGGTAAGGTCCCATAAATGAAAGGGACACCTTCCTACAAATCCTCTCCCTTGTTCTCCCATGAATTTGGCTGCCAAGTGCTCATTAAAACCTTTGATTTTGTCTCAAAATTGACCAAAAAACTGCACAAAGCACCCATTAGACTTATTGGCATAATGACTAACCCAATTCACTCTATTATCATAAATATAATAAAAAACATGCAATAAACTAATGAGAAAGATGGATTAAGTCGAATTAGGAGGCTAAATGAGCCCATATAATGATCCATTTTTGGGGCTCATCATCACCCCCTACTGAAAGTGTTGCTCATCCTCTGAGCAACTAATCTATCTCCTCATCTTTGATGGCCCTGGTGGCCTCCCTGTCATGCCAAGCTTCTGAAGTGATGTCCTCTTCTCGGTCATGAAACCATGCTTTTCTCTCTGCTTCTTCCCACTGCCTGTGCTCCTTTTCTTGTAGAAGTTTTGTTAGCGCATCAACCTCAACTAGCAGCTTATCCTCTCTTTGTTGTTCATCAGATGTTTCCTTGTCTTTCCTTCTTCCTGTGATTGTTTGGCCACATTTTCCTCCAATTTCTCGGTCTCTTTTAACTTAGCCCAAGTTTCTTGTAGAACAGTCTTAGCATCGCGTAGAGAGGTCTTTGTGTCCAACATTTTAATCCTTTCTCTTCAGGTGGACGTTTTCGAGCTTCCCCGTTCATAGGTGATGGATACCTTTGAAGGAGACTTTTCCTTTTGATTAGCTTGGGTGTCTACAATCATAATTGGCTCTTTTGACTGTGGTTGGGGTCTGCCAGTTTTTATCCGCATACTCCTTCTTACCTTAAAATACATGGAAGGCTCCCTCTTTCGCTTTGCTTTTTGCTTTGGAGATGTGCTTAGGGTAGCCAGCACAGCTGCTGCCTGCCTGGCTAAAATCTCAGGCGATTTCTCCTTTTGTTGCCCTGTTTCCATACTTCCCGTAGAAAGTCCTGTGTCGACTATTTTCTGGCTTCCTGTAGAAACTGTCTTCACTGTTTCAGTCTGCTTGGCTGGGGGTGTCTTCCCTTTTAATTTTTGTGTGGTTGCCTTGGTTGTGTCCTCCTTTGTTTGGACTTTTTCAATCCTCTCTATTCTACCTGTGTCTTTGGTTTAGGTTGCAGGGACATTAAGAATTCCTCCATTATCTCATCGTCATGACCCTAAATTTTGTCACAAAAGGTCATCCAATTGGCACAGGTGAAGACGTTCACCACCTCAACATGTTCACGCAATTTCCTGGAATCCGAGGGTTCCTTCCTGATAGATCCCCCTGGCATGGTGAGAGTGCTCTGGTTTAGGCTATGAGCAGAGAGGGACTGTTGTTTTTTGGTTTCCTCCTTTGAACCTCAGGAGAGGATCTCTCAGGTTTTTATATTTTAACTTGCACCAATTCCCTGATTCTAAAACTTTTGCTGCCCAAAACTCGGTTGTCCATATGTAAAGGGAAGAATCAGGTTTTCACAAACAGGGCACAAAGCTCAATTTTCATCCTTAGCATACATACAATAATGAAAATTCAAATACTTCATACGCAGGTTAGCCCTCACGGTGCTTCACCTTTTTTCAGGAGAATTTTTTTTTATCAGGGACCATGGAGGAGAGTTTTGACGCAGAACCGACTGAGTAATTCCAAGCAACACACAGGAAAACCACTATTTTCGACTCACAGGCAGACTTGTCTCTAACTTCATTATTCAATAGCGTTCAATTCATCACCTTTCGAACACACCATGCATGGAAGAGTGTTTTTCGAGCCTACCTCTTCCGGGACTCCAAATTTGTAGAAGAAAAATCCATTTTCTCTGCTTCAGAAGGCTATGCTGTATTTCATGTAGAGCCTCTTCCTGTAGAATGTGTTGCCAGATTCTGTAGGATGTCACGGTGCTTCTGAACGAGCCTGGGATGCGGGAGAATTTTGAAACGGGCCGAAAAGCTTGCGCTAACAGACTGCGGAGGAGGAGGACGCGTACTTCGCTGAGAATGGTTGCAAATGTAAATGAACAGCGGTTAACGTGAGTCCTTTGGCCGAGCATTTTTGAATTACGGCGCAATTCATGGCGAGGAGGTGAGGTGGCCAAGTGTACGTGGCCACATGCAGACTGCAGTGCTGTCATGAACTACATGTTCTCTTCTGGATCAGTTGCACTGGAGTTCAAATGGCCAACACTCCCTGTTTTTTTAATTTTCACGTGAGTCGACTATCCACGTATACTGCATGATTTCCGGCTGAGTGCTAGAGAAGGCACTGTCGGGTTAACTTTGCTAGATTCCTAGCTTAATCCCACCATTCCATTCGTTTAAGCATTTTCGAATCATATTGATGCAAATAGAGGAACTGGTTAGTCACGTACCTGGAAGTCGAACGTGGTTACTGTGAGGTGCTTTGGCCTTTCATTTGCTGCATGCATTGGTTTCTGTGGTTGCATGATGGCTTGGCTGCTGACTCATGGTTGTTTTCCTTCTGCAGGTGTCCTCTGGTCGGATCTACACTACAGGAATGTGTTTCCACATTCAGATCTACACTCTCAAGCTGCTGATGTTGAATTTTCACAGGACCGAAACTTGTTTTCGCCATTGCTCCCGAACGATAGATCAGATCGATCTGAAACTTGTTGAGCATGTTCCTATCATCATTATGCACCTCCCATAGCAAAATTACAATCAATGGATGCACAGATTTCGAGAAAAATGGAAAATGCTGAATATTACAGAGATCAACTTCTCGAAAACCGTGCACCGGAATTGGCTGAAACTGCTTAGGTAGGTTACTATCACCCGTATGCATCTCCCCATGAAACAAGTTTTGAAATGGATGCACGGATATGGAGAAAATGCAAAAATGGCTGAAGGTGATGGAGGCTAGTTTCTTGGAAACCGTGCACCAGAATTGTCTGAAATTGCTCAGGCATGTTGCCATCGTCCCTATACAACTCCCCCTGTAACAGTTTTGTAAATGGATGCACGGTTTTCAAGTTAGGGAAAAAAACAACTTTCAGCACTATGCATTTTTGCTTCCAAGCATTCTGCAGTTTTTGCATAGTAAGAAAAAATGAGCTTGGGCTATGATGCAGGCATGGAGATAATGGAGGAGGAGTTTGAAAATTATAGGAGGACTTCTGAACCCTTGAGGAAGCTATCATATTTGCCAAACTACCTTTTTGAAATCCATTTCTAGCTTCCTGTAGAAATCCTGTAATTTCTACAGGAACTTGCTGTAGAACACACATTTTTTAGGAAAGAAGCACAATGAGATGGAAAAAATCAGGGGTAATTTTAGGGGCGAATAATCGCCCAAAGGCGAAATTTAAAGATTTTTATATTTTAATGGGGCGAATTTTTAATTAAAATAATAATTTTTTTTTTTTATATAATTAGCCCTCATTTTATTTAAAAATTAATTTATTTTTTTATTTTCGCCCAGGGCAGATACGCTAACCGAAATGGTATTTTGTTAAAATCGCCCCATTTTGATATTTACGAAATCGAATTTTCTTAAAATCGCCCCATTTTGATATTTGCTCCTGGTTTTGGGAGATCAAAATCGCTATTTCTTATTTATGGTTTGGTTTTTTCTGGTTTGGTAGTGAAATTGTGAAGATAGATTTGGTTTAAATTTGTTTTGAAATGGAGGGAGGGACTTAATTTTTTCCAAATGGAGGGCGGCTCCCTGATTTCACGGATTCAGCCCGCTGTTTTCATGAATTCCGGATTCATGGTGTAAAATTGTTTTGAAATAGGTTTTTTTTTTTTTTTTTTATCGTAGTTCACCACTCTTAATTTTCTCATCTCATCAAGAAAAAGATAAAAACGTCCATTACGATGATCCATCCACTGAGTTTTTCGTCTGCATTTTCAACAGAGACGGGGATTTTAATTTTAGACAGGATATTGTTAGCAGAATGGCAGGAGAAGGCGGCGGAACAAGTAAGAAACGCAACAGAGCTATCACAGATACGGCTCCCGGATTGTTTTGTGAACCACAATCGTCTGCGTTTGGCTGATTATTTTCACAGGTATTACAAACCTTAAATGCTTGCAGAGAACAGGAAATGTTAAGGAAAATACAAACTAAGCTCGGAATATTAGCTTTTCACGTTTTATCTCGCCTATCGGGTCTCTGGCAAATTGCGATCAACAAGAAACCAGCAACATTCCATGACATTGAATCAATTTTGAAAAATGTAACAAAAAATCCCGTTGCCTTGAATGCCTATAGTTTCCATTCTCTAATTCCTTGTTTTTTTCTTTTGTAACTTTCACTGAAGATCATTCATCCAAATCATCTTCATCGGAGCCGCTTTCCAGAAAAGAGCCCAGTGATTTGGGCAGTATGCTGAAAGATTTGTCGTCCTTATCCATCAAAGAGTGATCAAGTAGGATTAGTACTTAGACATTTAGTATTCCTTTTCTAAATTGTACCAAAATAATATTTTGCAAAGGCAATGCAAATAAGATGGTCACATTTTCCACAGAATGTAGATGAGGAGATAAATGAAAGAACACCTGCTTTTTCCTTCTAAGACAGTCCTCAGCAACCATAATTTTGTCTCCACAAGCTTTCTGCAACTCTGCAAGGGCCCCCTTTTCTTTCTTTCCTGCAAGGATGAGCGGAAAATAGGAATAAATGAGTCAATGGTCTCTAGATGCTTTTGGTCATAAATTCAGGCGGGACTGAGAAAGCTGAAGGACGCTCTCACGCTGCTGTTCGTATCTAATGAGTAGCTTTTCCTTTCATCTTCAAATTTGGAAAATATTTCTGCAAAATTCAAATCAAAAGGATCGTATGATAAGCTTTCTTTAGCGGTTAGAGATAGTAACCTATGAATACTTAATTTACATGCATCCACACTGTACAGAGCATTCGATGCTACTTATACATATTTTTGGAGAGTTTCCAAGGGCTTTCGCAGTTTGTGTATTACATTGAACATCAGGGGTAGCATGTTGCACGAGCTCCAAGGATTTCTAAGTCTAAATTAATTGATGGCGTGAATTTGACGCTACTGGTTAATAAGGCTACTCAGAAAATCTTATATGCTGAGGCAGCAAACGGCTTTGTGGATCTTCTCTTAAGATTTTTAAATTTCCCGTTGGTTCTTTTATCAAGTTACTCTCAATGCTGGTTCGTGTAAAAAAACGTGGCTTGTCTCAAGAATCTTTACCAGAGTGTAGAGAGGTTCCAGCTTGATTTGTTGAGTGCAGATAAAAAAATCCCTCTAGTCCCCAGGATAGATTTGTGGCAATCCTGGTTTGCTATAACAAAAATAATTGGGCAAGGTAACGTTTCTAATTTTTTACAGAATTAAAAAATAATGATAATAATAGATGAATTGTATCTCCACTGCGTTATTTATTCTAGCCACTCTTAAGTCTTTACTGTCTTTCCAGGCCTGAATCTGATATTGAACATGTCGGTGAAAGTCTGTATGAAAAAATCTTGCTGGAAGCATTTAGAGCGGATGGTTTGTAAACTTAAACAACTTTTTTCTTGGTCGAAACATTTTTCACATTTACTCTGAAGTCATGCTGAGTTGATTGATATATTACAGTAAGAGAAAAGGAGACTATCAAGTTTTTGCATTTGCTTCAGTCGTTGTTTCACAAATTTAAATATAATGATATTAATTTCAATAAGCTTCTTTGATTGAAGAATTACATGTTACGCTTTTGCACAAATTTAAAATTTAAATACATTGTGTGTGTTAAGTTTATATCAATTTCAAGAAGCTTATTCGATTAAAGAATAAACTTTTTAATTAAACATTTATATATTATATAATAATTTTTCTTCTCCTTTCTTGTTGCAATTATTAATCAGGATTTATGTTAAAGGAGTGTATGTTGTATTATAGCTTCATGGCTATAATACTCAATTCTTAGGCACTGGAAATGTTTCTATATATTTTATATTCAAGTCAATATATACAACATTTCTTTGTTTTGCGAGTTTTGACATTGGCTTCAGTTAATTACATCACCGAATGTTTCTATATATTTTAGATTCAAGCCAATATATACAACCTTTTCTTTGTTTCGCGAGTTTTGACATTGAGCTTCAGGTAATTACATCACCGAATAATGAGGATGTGCGCATGAATTGCGAATGTGAAGTCTGGTTTGAGAAAATTAGTAATACTGAATAGTTTTCTGAAAGTTATGGCAAAGACTTATGTAACTTTCAATTACATTGCAATTGGTTCTGCCATTTTATAAGTTATTTTATTTTTATTGATTATTGATCTTTTAAACAGTTAGACACGGATTTAGTTTTTGAAGAATTCTGATATATATTTTATCTAACATTGTCAAAATAATAGTTACCATATGGCTGTAGGTTTTGAGATTTTGATATATAGGTCATTTAGCATTTCTAAAATAGGCAAGAAAGAACATAAGTACAAGATCACCCAGAACAACTCCTCTCTTTGGATGGAAAAGAATGAAATTTTGAAGTATGCTGAAAGATTTGTCATCCTTATACTAAATGTCTAGGGCTGAGAACGTTGAAGGACG
>APFE030350609.1:0-12012 GCA_000404065.3 Pinus taeda
AAAAAGAAAATTATAGCTGAAAAAACAACTCATCTTTTCTTTCAAAATATTTGGGTTCATTTTGGTGTTCCTACTTCCATTATAAGTGATCGACATTCTTGATTTGTTGGGAATTTTTGGTCAAATTTGTGGGACATTATGGACACTAAGTTGAATAAGAGTACATCCTTTCATCCGCAAACAAATGGAAAAATCGAGGTGGTCAATAGGACAGTCATTCATCTTCTTATAGGATATTGTAGCAAACATCCTAAGTTGTGGGATGAACAGTTGCATTACATATAGCATGCATACAATAGGGAAAAGAATTCTTCCACAAACACATCGTCATTTGAGGCATGTTTTGGGTACTTGCCAAGATCGCCATTGGACTTCATCTTTGAAAAAGATGTCACCATCGATGGTCATAGAGACATTGATAAGGCAAGGAAGTTCATTGAGAAAATTCAATTGATACATCACACAGTGCAAGAACAGCTAGAAAAGAGTCAAAGCAGCTACAAGGCAAGGCATGACAAACACCGTGTCAATCATAAATTTAAAGTTAGAGACGAATTTTGGTTATATATTAAGAAAGAGAGACTTCAAGGGGAAGGTAAAAAGTTGAAGCCAATCCATTATGGTCCTTTTAAAATTCTAGAAAAGATTTATAACAATGCATTTAAGCTAGATTTGCCCCCTTGTATGAAAATATACTATGTTGTTAATGTTGAGAATTTGAGATTGTTTGAGCCTCCTTTTATTGATGATCAAGGAGAGCATGTTCAGTTGCCATCAATAGATGATTTCTCATGAGAATATCTTGATGAACTTTAGCAAGATCGCATACTTGACAGAAGAACCAGAACTTCAAACAGAGGGAATGTTGAATACCTTCGAGTGGGACTTAGGGGACAAAATCCTTCTAAGGCCAAATGGTTGCAGATTGAGAAGGTGAGGGATCTGTACCCTCACCTATTGAACAATTGACAAAATCTTTTGGGGTCCAAAAGGCTTCCAATGGGGAGGAATGATCAGGTGATCAGTGTTTAGCTTAAAAATCAAGTGCTCAGAATTGCTCAAACACTGAACAAACGCGTATGTATCGGCGATACAATCCCAACGCAACTCATTTGACTCAAAACAGAGCTCATATGAGGAAGACATCGCATTCTATCTGCTTTGCCAAAAAGAGGAATTTTGAAGAAAAAAAGTACAGTCACTAAGCAGTGAGCAGTATGTACTGCTGACGTGGCAGGTGACTGGGCAGGTCAAGGTTGGTCACTTTCTAGTGGGATCTCACTATGTGGCGCATTGTGGTTGGTCGATGGTGTGGTGATTTGGCTCAATTTCATTGGTGGAGGAAGGACCTATGAGGAGGGGACATGTGGCAAGCCCAAAGGCCGCCACGTGTCCCTCCCCAAAGGTTCGACATATCGGCGCACAGTAGCAAAATTTATGGGCAGGTAGGTAGATTTAAACCCGCGACCTCACCCACACAATGCCCACAACTTACCACTACACCACCACTTTGTGACTTAACAATCATAGGTTGCAAGTTATCTTTAAAGTTTAATATGTTGGCAGTTGTAGGGAGGAGAGGGCCAGCCCCCTCCCATGTGACCAAACACTCAGAACCGGCGGCCAACGCTACCATAATCGTTGGCATCTACTGCCACCATATGACCACTACCAAGAAGACTGGAAGCTAACGGCTAACCATAACTGTGTGTATTAAGCGCAAAGTGCATGATTAACTCCTAATTAATCCAAGTTTATCCGCTAATAAACCGTGAGTTAAGTTGGTGGAAAAATTGGTGTAGCCCCTAAATTTGGCACTAACACCAAATTTAGTGGAGTTAACTGGATTTCCTCCAGTTTTAGTGGAGAATTCCTAGGAGAAATTGAAGAAGCCATAACTTTTGCAAAATTCGACCAAATTGGGATCAGGGAAAAGCATTCCTAGATTATTTTGATGTTTTGAGCACATTGAAGCATGATTCAAGAGTAGTAAAGCAATGTAAAAAAACACTTTTCCCATTCTGAGCTAATATAGAGGACCAAGCCATGGAAGCTAGACCAAGGAGATGTAGCCTAGGAGGGGTGAACTCCTTCATCAAAAAATTGTGTTAAGTGTTCATTTTGATGGTTTGTTGTACAATTGTTTTCTATTGTTCAACACTTTACTTTCATGCCATTTTTCTTATAAATTTGACATAAAACTTAACAAAATTTACTTATTCATTCACAAATACCATAAACAAAAACCTATGCACATGAAGCAAATGATAATAAATTGTTTTTAATTATGAAGTTTAAATTAGCACAGCAAAACTAACATTCAACAACATATTACATTAAGGCATGTGGGCTCCAAGGTACTGAAAAAGTTTTTTGGATCGACTTCCTAAATAGTGAGTTGAAGTCAATAGGAAGCGACCCATCACAGGAGGGCCTATGACACGAAACTCACATCAAGTTTTGAAGAAAATCAGTTTGGAGTAATCCAGGACTGACACAGGGATGGTCAATATAATTGAAGGCTATGAATTTCAAGGTAATTTTAACTGAGGTTGAACTTCGCTCGAACATATAGACGACACGACATTTTGACTTTGGTAGCATTTGACTAAAAAATGGGTCCATAAACTTGTTTGAATACTTTCAATGAGGTGTGGTCAACTGAGAGGCAAATGGATTTCCCAAACCATACACAAAGGTGATCGAGTGTCATGTTCAACAGCGACATGCTGCCTTTTACAATCCAAACAAACATTCTTTCCCAATCTTCCCCTGCCATTATTGGCAAGTACCTCTTTATTTTTGTGCAAACTTGAGGAGGATAACATGTGCTTATCCTTTAAGCTCATTCTTCGGAGTATTTTTAACACACCTTGGCAAAGGATTGGTTCGGTCTCGTTATCATTAACGATTCCTACATTGTTTATGTTTAACGAGTCCAATGAAGGGGTAACTCGATGTCATTTTCATGTTTAAAGAGTTTGAAAAGACACAAAAAGAAAACTCATTTAGTTCTTTCAACGTAAATTTTTAATGAGCCCGAAGAAAGTAAAGCTCGGTGTTTTTCATTTTTAGGGAGTCACGAGAAAACATAAGTAGACTCCACATTGTCCTTTTTCATAAATTTAGTCTCTCAAGCCCAAAAAAGGGTAAAATAATTCAGGAGAGAACTCTATTGACTATGATTAGTCAACTTATACCCTTTTCATAAATAGTCCAGTTCACTCCGTAAAAGGGGTAAACTTATACTGAATAGATGAATGTTCATTTACTTTTACAAGTTTGAATAGTCAAGTACTCGGTGATCTTTTCATCTTTTAGGGAGTCTGAAAACGCCTTAAAGAGAACTCCTAGGTTTCATTTTTCGTAAGTTCTTAACGAGTTCGAAAAAGTGATAAAAGTTTACTCCTTATCACTAACTTTCAATTTAATTAACGAGCAAGAAAAGATGGAAAGAACTCAACATTTTCATGTATGTTTTACGAGAATGAAAATATAGAAAAAGATTGTTGGCATTTTCATGAGTTTAACGAGTCGTGAAAATAATAACCAAAATGGACTCATAAATAGTTTTCATTTTTATACAAGCTTGAAACAAAGAAAAGCTTTGCTTCAGAGTGGTTTCATTTTTACACAAGCTTGAAACAAAAGAAAATTGTTCTCATGGGACCTTGTTTCATGTTTTAACGAGCTTGACACAAGAAAAGGGACTATGCTCCATAGGGACATGTTTTATTTTTTAACGAGGTTGACACAGTAAAAGAACCATCCTCATGGGAGTTTGTTTCATTTTTTAACGAGGGTGGCACAACAAAAGAATTATCCTCACAACCACTTGTTTCATTTTTTAAACGAGGTTGACAAATTAACAGAAGCATCCTCTCAGGAATTTGTTTCATTTTTTAATGAGGTTGACACAACAAAACAACCATCCTCACAAGCACGTGTTTCATTTTTTAAACAAGGTTGACACAGTAACAAAAGCATCATCTCACGCACTTGTTTCATTTTTAAGGAGGTTGACAGAATAAAAGAACCATCCTCTCAGCTATTTGTTTCATTTTTTTAATGAGGTTGACATAGCAAAAGAACCATCCTCACAGGAATTTGTTTCATTTTTTAACGAGGTTGACATAGTAAAAGAACCATCCTTAGGGGAATTTGTTTCATTTTTTAACGAGCTTGACACAAGAGAAGGAACTATGCTCATAAGGACCTATTTCATTTTTTAACAAGGTTGACACAGTAAAAGAACCATCCATGGGGCCCTATTTCATGGCTTCCATTTGGAAGAAACACATGTTAAGCATACTTCCCAACCATGGCTTCCATTTGGAAGAAACACATGTTAAGGCATACTTCCCAACCATGGATTCCAAGAGACCTTCATCAGAAGGAAGAATAACTCTCTGGAAAGAAGACATGTGAAGAGAATCTAAAGGGGAAAGAAAATTGATTTCAAATTCCCCCATAGGGTTCACTATGTCAATTACCAGATCTAACTCATTAGAAGTCGAGCAAACAATGAGAGGCTTGCTTGCATTTATAATTGAAAACATGGCACTGGTTGCCACATAATTAACCTGTGGTGGGGTAGGTACCACTCGCATATAAGGAACAATAAGGGATGTCAGATGGCTGGTAGTCGAATTAAGACCAATGAACGAAAGTTGGTCAATCGTCACAATGTTTCCATTGTGAGGAAAAGACATCAGTCGAAAGAGTGTGGACACGATAACTTTCATAGCACAGACATAATTTCATTCAAGGAGAAAATTTAAATCTAAGGGGCCTTAGACTACCATAAGATCAATACAGACAGTCTTTCCTTCCAAAGTAATAGGTAACTTAGGAAGGATACCTAAAGGTTCATTGATGATTCTGTTAAAAGCCGAAAGAGTTTGTGTAACGGGCACAAATTGAGGGGAACCCAAAGCTTGCCAAACATATGAGGATAGAATACTGATAGAATCACCTTCATCTACATTTGTGCACCGCACATTCTTACCCTACACTTTCACAATGAATTGGAAAGGGGTGAAAGAAGGAAGACGACATCCTTTCAGTCTACTCCAATCAAAGGAAATAACCTCACTACTTGGAGGGTGGTCATTGGAAACAAATGAAATTCCCCCATGTGTAGAAGAATTTGAGGTAGCAAGAAGAACCTGAGCATTATTAATTTCACTCTCTCAAGGGAGAGTGGGATAGACCAAAGTTGGAATCGATTCAACCACTTGATCAACCTATGGCTCATCAACCTGAGTGATATTTTTTTCACTCTCCAAATGAAGAGTGGGAATGACTATACTTGGAATTAGATCAATCAGTTCATCAACTGACGGTAGGTTGGGAGAAATTTTACCGTAACCAATTGGAAGTTGTTGTTGTGAAACAGTAAGTTTTTCCAACAATTTTGAGGCTTCATCCATGTGAGGGCAAAGGTGACTATGCTGAATCCCTTTGCATAACCTACAAGGAAACCTAACTTTACCCTTTTTCTTGTGAACCTCACAATGATTGGTCGATGGATCAACAGTAAGTTGATAAGAATTTTCTGATCATACTTCCAAGACCTTTGGAATACCAGGACAATTGATAAGGAAGTGGTCACCCTTACAAAGCTTGCAAGGGTATTTGGGCTTGCGATGCATGTTGGAAGTTTCCTCAACATTACCAATACTTATATCCATGGTTGTTGGTTGAATTCGCTCTTATCTTGATTCTTCTTCTTCTTCCCTTTCTTCTTCTTCTTAGTCACCTGGTTACTAGCATCAAGGCTTTTACCAAGCTAAGAAGAAGAAAGAGAGGAGGACATTTTGGGTGAAGAAGGTAAAGGGTCAACATGAGGTTAGTGATGTTGAGATGGTGAAATCGGTTGAGGTGGAACTGTTTGGGTATTTGCGATCAAATAAGTTGAAAACAAACACATTGGTAAACCTATTGTGAATCTAGGAAGTGACAATGTAGCCATATAAGGAGGATCGACATTTGCAAAGCTAGGAAAAGGACTAGGATTCTCGTTTAAAGGTGGTTCTTTATTGGTAACTTCTAACATTGTTGTCATCATATTCAACTTAGATAAATTTATTACCAATATTAACAATTCAAAATTATAATCCACACCTAAGGTCTTTAAAAAGTAAAAACAAGCAAATAACATGTGCTAGTAAATCTAAGGAAGCAAACCATGCAAAGAATTTTTTCATAGTAAAATCATTGGTTGGTGATGAAATCCAATGGCATAGATATCAATGTGAAAAGCGACTAAAGATAGATCAAGTGGAACTAGTTACGTTGACAACCTACTTCATGTACACAATCTGGTGCAAGTAATCTTCATTTATGTCATCTCGAGTGAAAAATACCCTCCAAAAAGGTCCAAGTGAGTATAGCCAACGTTTTTTCTAGGTACAACGGAGACTTCCCCTCCATTTTCACCTTCGGTAATAGCCCTATGATTATGCTCTCTAAGGTTACCACTTAAAACAATTTAACTTGGGGGGACAGTTGCAAATCAGACGTACACACAAGGGCAGAGTAACAAATCTCAATCCCCTTGAAATTTCCTGAACATGGTTAATATGAGGTTTACTTCCAAGTGACTCCAAGTACCTTTCAACGCCATTTTTAATACATGTAAATCAATCTACCATAACCAATGAAGTGGGGTTGATCACTCCACTAGGTCCGACATGATCTCATGCTTAACTCCTTTGTAAGGGGATCTTCCCAGAGCCAAATTGCAGTAAATGGACTTACTCCATGTCACAAGATTCTAATTTTTATTTGTAGCTTTGGAAAGTTAAATCCCTTCCCTATTCGAAATCCCTACAACTTGATCTAATGTAGGTGGAAAAGAGCCCTAAAATATTAAAAAAATTCTAAATTGATTTTATTAGCGTTGTTTTTAAAAGTTGTTACTTACTCGAAGGGTAATGGATGTGAAATTGATGGTGTTATGACTTGACTCAAAACTTTAATGCAATCGAATGTGATATTGTAAACTTTTCATTTTGATGAATTGTAGCTAAAATAAGGGAAGAGGTTTCATTAACTTTTCAAAAATATAAGAATCAATGAATCATTTTGATGATACAAATCAAAGGGAATTTGGAATACACGATTCTTAGCTCTTTTCAAAAAATGCAACCTAAATTCCTCAAAATCTAAGTTACAAGAAGCAAAATTTTGATCTTAACAACTTCTTACATACTAAAAAACAAACAATGAATTCTTCCTTCGACAAACATAAGCCATAATTTAAATTTTATGTAACGAGTTACAAATCACTATAAGCATAAGATTGTGTTGTCTCATAGAGAGAAATAATCAATATTCACTTTGACAAATCAACAAACTCCTAAGCACAAGTGTTGCATTGAAAAAACCTAAATTTTCTTATTATTAATGATTCTTTGCAATTATGAAAACAAAGTACTTAATCTAATCTTTTGACATAAAAAAGGACATGCTCAAACTATCTCAGCAATAACTGATCCTTCTTCTGATTAATTAGCAATTCACCAGATCAGACCTTGAACCTAATTTGCAAAAGTAAAGAATTCTTCAAAAAGATAACCCAAAACATCAAATCAAAATAAAGAGGACATTTCCAGAAGGTAAATAAGCCTAAATAAACACAACAATCAAAATTTCATGGACTCAACAATGGGAAAGCTTAAAATTTTCAAAACAAAATCGCATGTGCGCATGCAATCAATATGATTCAGTGCATATACACATTGTTGCTAAAAAGTAAGTGCATAGAAGTACGCTCTGTAACTAAAGATAAAGTGTGCACCTCGGGAAAATTTAGGAAAAAATAAAAACAATCCAAACAAATAATAAAATCCAGACTTTTAATATTTTTCAGACACTTAGAGAGAGCTATGATAAAAGGATCTAAAATCAAAACAAGGAGATGATGCAGAATGAGACGTTCCCCAACATGGTGGCCAATTTGATAGGTGAACTAATCCTTCTTGCAGACAAGATGAATCTTCCTAGATCTCAAATGAAATCCAGTAACAAACAAGAAAAGAATGGCTACCTTTCCTTAGCTTATGATTGGTTGAAACAATTAATATGTGAGGGATCACTTACCGATTTAACGAAGTGACTGTTGAAGTTCTTTTAGTGCCTTCCACAGTCGGCTTCTCCTTGATGCTTTAGAGACCATTCCAGTGCTTTCCACAACTTCTCCATGATGTTTCAAAGGAGATTTGCATAGGCAGAAACACACAAAGGATCAAAGCATCAAGCATATAGAATTAAAGATAAATTAAACACTTAACTCCGCATACATAATAAATTGAATCAATAACCAATCATAACTTGTGTGAGTGATCAAGGAAATATCTCACAAATGATATGATAATAAATATTATCAAGAAAGAACAATTGCTTTTTATTGAATAAAAAAGAAGAACAAACTTACAACCTCAATGTCTTGATGTTACAAGCCTCTTCCCACGACCTCCAACCTTCTCCTTGGATGAAAAGCCTTCTAGCCCTATTTCTGTAGCATAAGCCTACCTTCAATGGTCCTCCCCAATCCTCTGGCATGTGTTTGATTTATAGGTCAATAAGAGGAGGTCTAGGATCCTTTTCCTAAGGGATGAGATCCACAAATGGTGGGATAGGGGATCCACAAAGGGAGGGAACTAGCTCCATGATGGGAGGGATCAAGCTTGAGTAAGCATCAACTCGAAGCTATTAGTTGAGAAAGATTCGACTAACAAAGCTTCTATATTTTACTTTTTATTTTTCACTTACATTGAGTCATATGCATAGGCCACAGTGTAAGATAGGGCACTTTTGTGCATATTCGAATTGGAAACTTCTGCGTATGCGCAAAAATTGACTAGGAAACTGTGCAGGTAGTCAAAAATAGGTTTTTGGGCCTTGAGATCTAGGGATTCCATTCTTTTTGGGATTGTTTAGATTCTATGTTATGAAACCAGCTCAAGAAAAGATAGAAAAGATAGATCAACGCCTTAGAATTCAGCCTCTTCGAGGGGGCAACCTCCTTTACATTACATAAATGAACAATTCTTGCATGATTCAAATGACAAACCTCCTTTCTATATATAGGAGTCTAACGAGTCACAATATAACCCAGCCGACCTAACAATAATAATACAAAGCCACAAAAATAACAATAGAGGGATTTTATGGGGCACAGTAATAAAAATAAGGGGATAATAGGGGCACATCAATATTAATAAGGGATGCAACTACAATATTAATGGGGTAATCACTCGTATTATAGGGACCCAACATGCCCCTCTCCTTCAAAAAATTGTTGTCCTCAACACTTGAGTAGTTCTGGATGCTTCTGTATAAAATTTTTATCCTCCCATGTGGAATCTTCAGCGGATAAGTTCTTCCACTTGATAAGATACTCCGAAATTGATCGATTTCGTAGCTGTTGAGTTCTTGTTTCTATGACTACTTCCAGTTTCAATATAATTTTTCCTTCCTCATCAAGTTCTGCCAATATTGTTTGAACTGGGAGCTTGTCGCCTATAACCTTCTTTAAACATGAAACATGGAAAACTGGGTGCAATCGAGAAGCTGCAGGAAGCTCCAATTTGTATGCCATAGTACTAATCTTTTGCAACACCTTGTACGCACCATAATACTTTGGTGATAATTTATTATCTTTTTAGCTTTCTTGAGGGACATTTTCTTATATGGTTGTAGCCGTAGGAATACCCAATCACCTACATCAAAACTTCTTTCACTGCGATGTTGATCTGCCTATTGTTTCATTCTATTTTATGCCAACACGACGTTATCCTTTAAGAGTTGCAGGACTTGTTGTTGATGTTCGATGTGATGTTCCACTGCTTGCACCTTATAATTTTCTCTTAAATATGATGTGATGGATGGTGGCTGATATCCATAAAGTGCCATAAATGGGGTCATTTTTGTTGATGTATGGAAGGAAGTGTTATACCACCATTCAGCCAGAGGCTACCATTTGACCCATTGTGTCTGTTTATCAGATAAAAAGCAACGAAGATATCCTTCCAAACATTTGTTTACTATCTCAGTTTTCCCATCAGATTGAGGATAATAAGATGATTTATGAGCTAACTGAGTACCAAGGCAAGAAAATAATTATTTCCAAAAATTTCCAGTGAAAATGGGATCTTTGTCACTTACAATAATCTTTGGGTTTCCATGTAGATTTTGAATTATTTCCATAAATGCAGTAGATATTGTACTGGCTTTAAATGGATGTGATAATGCACAAAAGTGTGCATACTTAGTAATTCTGTCAACTACCACCATGATGACACTCTTTCCCTCAGACTTGGGTAAACCTATGATAAAATCCATAGAAACCTCCTCCCAACGTTGGCTTGGAATGGATAAACGTTGTAATAGACTTGGTGTCTTAATTGTTTCAAATTTATTTTGTTGGCAAACCAAACATTCTACCACAAATTTTTGAATATCCGATTTAAGGCCATCCCAAAAAAATTCCTTCTTAACCCTATGGTAAGTTTTTAAAAATCCTAAGTGCCCTCCTAATGGAGAAGTGTGCAATTCCATAAGAATATTTTGTTTTAGTTGGGAATTCTTACATAGGTATAAGCGATCTTTGTACCATGAAAAATCATTTTGCCAGCTAAATGTAGCAGACGTGCTGGAATCTTGTTGTAACTTTCGAATAAGTGCCCACACTTCCTTGTCATTCTTCCATTCCTCCCTTGCTTTGTTTATCCAATCTGGTTAGATAATAGAAATGGTGCACAACAATGCTTCCTCATCCTTTCTTGAGAGTGCATCTGCCACCACATTTTGCTTCCCTTTTTTGTAGATGATTTCAAAGTCATAACCCAACATCTTTGTGACCCACTTTTGTTGCTCTTCAGAGGGTAATCTTTGTTCTAAAAATATTTAAGGCTATCATGATCCGTTTTTACCTTGAAGTGTCTTCCCATTAGATAGGGTCGCCATTTCTTAAGTGCATGGAGTATTGCCAACATTTCCTTCTCATAAATAGCTTTGCTTAAAAACTTTCCCTTGATTGGACGACTTTCAAAAGCAATGGGTCTTTCATCTTGCATTAGAACACCACCAATTCCATTTCCTGAAGCATCACATTCCACAATGAAGGTTTTCGTGAAGTCCAGTGTAGCTAAGACCGATGCTTGGCACATTGCCTCTTTAAGATGTTCAAAGGCCTTTGTTACTTCCGGAGTCCATGAAAATGCATCTTTCTTCAATAATGTTGTTATAGGTGCTGCTATTCTTCCATAATTCTTAACAAACTTGCAGTAATACCCTGTCAACCCAAGAAATCCTCACAGATGCTTTATGGATGTGGGAATTTTCCATTCCTTAATGGCTTTAATTTTGCTAGGGTCTACCTTAACTCCTTCATGAGATACAATATGACCCAAATATTCTACCTCCTGGACTCCAAAGAAACATTTGGATCTTTTTGCATACAATTGTTTCTCCTTCAATAGTTGTAGCACCCTGTCAACATGTTCAACATGATCCTTCCAAGAATTGCTGTAGATTAGTATATCATCAAAAAATACTAACACAAATTTTCTAAGGAATGGTTTGAAAATTGAATTCATCAAACTTTGAAATGTTGAAGGTGCATTAGTAAGGCCAAAAGGAATGACCCAAAATTCATAATGACCCTCATGAGTTCTAAATGTTTTTTTCGGAATGTCTTCAATCTTCATTCTGATTTGATGATACCCTGAACGAAGATCCAACTTGGTGAAGTACATTGATCCATGCAATTCATCCAGTAATTCATCAATGACAGGAATGGGGAGCTTATCTTTAATAGTGAGCTTGTTGAGCTCCCTATAATCCGGACACATGCGCCATGATCCATCCTTCTTGTGCACCAATACTACTGGAGCAGAGAAAGAACTTTGACTTGGTTGAATTATACCAGCCTCTAGCATTTCTGCAACCATACGTTCAATTTCACTCTTTTGGACAGGGATATTTGTACGGCCTGATGTTTGG
>APFE030350609.1:12022-26463 GCA_000404065.3 Pinus taeda
CAAATATTCCATCTCTTATACTCCAAAGACACATTTGGATCTTTTTGCATATATTTGTTTTCTTCTAATAGTTGTAGCACCCTGTCAACATGTTCAACATGATCCTTCCAAGACTTGCTGTAGATTAGTATATCATCAAAAAATACTAACACAAATTTTCTAAGGAATGGTTCGAAAATTGAATTCATCAAACCTTGAAATGTTGAAGGTGCATTGGTAAGGCCAAAAGGCATGACCAAAAATTCATAATGACCCTCATGAGTTCTAAATGTTGTTTTCAAATGTCTTCAATCTTCATTCTAATTTGATGATATCCTGAACGAAGATCTAACTTGGTGAAGTAAATTGATCCATGCAATTCATCGAGTAATTCATCAATGACAGGAATGGGGAACTTATCTTTTAGTGAGCTTGTTGAGCTCCCTATAATTCAGACACATGCGCCATGATCCATCCTTCTTGTGCACCAATACTAGTGGAGCAGAGAAAGAACTTTGACTTGGTTGAATTATATCAGCCTCTAGCATTTCTGCAACCATACGTTCAATTTCACTCTTTTGGGCTTTTGGAGGAACACTTCCTACATTCAGATGAATAGCATGATCATGATCACGAATAGGTGGGAGACCTTTGGGAGTCTCAAATACCTTGGAATGATTGTCCAAGACTATTTGGAGATCTGGAGAAATAGATGATTCCAATGTGGAAACATCTAGTGAACCTAATTGTGCAATTACACCTTTTTGTTCCTTTTTTAGAAGCTTTGTCATACCATTAGAGCTGATTATCTTTGTAGGTTTCCCTGCAATACCTCTTAATACAACTTTCTTTCCTTCCATAGAAAATTTCATGAAAACTTCTTGAAAATTAAAAGCTATTGTACCCAAGGATTGTAGCCATTGGACTCCTAATACAACATCAGCACCTCCCATTGGAATGGAAAGCATTGGGCTAGTCAATACAATTCTCCCATGCATAGCTTGATATTATGCCACTTTCCAGAGCAATTTATTGTTCCTCCATTTGCAACCATCACTTGACACTCTGACTCTGGTGCTGGATATAAGAAGCAATTCAATTCTTTTGCTAACTTACAATGAATAAAATTGTGAGTACTTCCTGAATCAATCAACACTATTACCTTTTTCTTCTTGATTTGTCCTTCTATCTTGATGGTTTGAGGAGTGGTAATTCCCGCCAATGCATTACAATATATGGTCGGATTCATTTCTTCATTATCTAGGCTTTGTTCCTGGAGCATATCCTCTTCTTTTGACCTTTCTTGCTCCTTTATTTCTTCCTCTTCACAATCTATGTAGAATAATTTCTTCTCAGCGCACACTTATGACCTTTAGTTTATTTTCTATCACAACTGTAACAAATCCCTTTTACTCTTTTTTCTTCCAATTGTTGTGGTGTCAACCTTATAGGTTGTGGAAGGCTAGGGGCAACAACACTTCCATCTTTATAGTTGTGAGTGGTATGCTTCCTGGTTGCCATTATTTTGCTTTCCATTTTTCTTGCTAACCTGAATGCCTTCTCTAATGAATCAGGTTCCCAAAGGCGAACATCATGTTGGATATTATCCTTTATAGTCCCTATGAACACATCAATCTTATGCTCCTCTAGAATATTTTTTACCCTTATGTTCAATTTTTGGAACTCCTCAATGTGCTCGTGCTCCATTATTGAACCCTTTTGTTTGAGACTTATCAATTGGCTAAAAAAAGTGTTACTTTTTGTATCCTCATAATGTGTTGTCAATTCTTCCGTAAAAATTGCCAAAGTGATAATTTGTTTACAAGAGCAAAGCCATTGATACCATACAAACTGATTTGGTTCCAAATATAAAGTTGCAATACGTACATTTTGTGTGTTTTGCACATTATTGAGATTGAAGAATTGCTCCATTTGTAATATCCATGTTGCGGGATCCTTGCCATCAAACTTCCTCATATCGATTTTTGGAATATGGTGGGTCTTTGATCCCACATTAGAGTCCATGAAATCATGGTTAACATTTCTTTTATTCGCATCATGAGTTTCCTTTACAACCTTTTCACCATTAGTAAGTATTTCTTGTAGAAAATTTGTCAAATCTATCTTCAAATCTGCCATGTTTGTCTTCAAGTCTGTCTTCAAATCTGCCATGTCTCTCTTCAAATCTATCTTCAAATCATCCATCTTAGCTTCCATGCCCTTTATCTTAGGTTCCACGCCATTTATCTTAGCTTCTGTTAGCTTTTGTGAGCGTGACATTTGTTGGACTTGTTCTTGTAATTTTGATATATCATGTAGCATTTCTTCATCTTCTTCATGAGTCATGCTAGAGCTTTCAGGTTGCTTACTAGGTGTTTGCATTTTCTTTCCTTGAGGCATCAATTACCGATAATAATGCTCTACTATGCCCTTTGAATTCCTTAAAAAGAAATTTTCAAACCAATCTTAAGCAAAAATTTAAAAGAATCTACACACCTTTTTTCACTTTGTAGGAGCTCGATATTGCCTCTGATGTATATCTGTACTCTCAGATCATCGAGTTCTAAAATTGTGACTTGCAGTAACCCTCTGTGTCCTCTTTCCAATGCCACTAGTCTGATCCAAATCGGATTCTCCAAGGAAGAGTTATGCAAAATCTCCCATAGTGACCTGATTATAGACTAGTTCAGTAGAACAAACTTGTACGACGTGCTACGAGTCATTGTTTCAACTTTGGCTCTAAAAAATATATACAAGAAACTACATTTTGTCCTCTTTTTTCACCTTCTTACTAAATTTCAATCCGATGCTCGGAGAGAAATTTATGACGATTTTCCCCAGGTCACCTGTTTGGAATGTAATTCAGGAGTCTACAAAAAAACCACTTTCCTCAGTTCATATCTCCGCAAATATAGCTCGAAAAATTCTGAAATTTGTACCCGAGATTCAGCACGATCTCTTCTCAAATGGGTTTTTTTTTAGCTTCTGAAACATCGCAGAAAAAGATTTATAGCGAAAATGCCATGATGACCTATTTGGAGCAACGAAACCCTAGAATCCAAAGCTCTAATACCAAATGTTATGAAACCAGCTCAAGAAAAGATAGATCAACGCCTTAGAATTCAGCCTCTTCGAGGGGGAAACCTCCTTTACATTACATAAATGAACAATTCTGATTATTCAAATGCAAAACTCCTTTCTATATATAGAGTCTAAGGATCACAATATAACCCAGCCCGACCTAACAATAATAATATAAAGCCACAAAAATAACAATAGAGGGATTCTATGGGGCATAGTAATAACAATAAGGGGATATTAGGGGCACAACAATATTAATAAGGGATGCAACTACAATATTAATGGGGTAATCACTAGTATTATAGGGACCCAACATTCTAGCCTTGTAGGGGGATGCTTTGGAACACTTTGATGGATAGCGAAAGATCCAAACTGATAGTCATTTTCCTAATGCGACAAAATGATGTGTAACACCATGTTAATTTTATGTTAGAACAATTCAACGATATGTTTCATAGTGCATGCAAAGTGAGATGTCCAACCTTCTCAATAACTTCATGCACATGCTTGTCACTATCCAAGGCATGTAGTTGGCCTCACCATGCATCTTAAGCACTACAACCAAGCCATAACACGTGGTTAGCTTCCCTCAACCCCACACATGGAATTTGTTTAACTGTGTTCTCTTTATTCTAGCCCAATCAAGGCGTAGATCTTACCAAGAAGGAGAATTACTAAATGAATTTAGAAGAGGTAAAAACTCCGGGGGGCGGGAATTTCATGCATTACCAATTAATTAGAATTGAGGAGGGATAAATCTTAAAGGCATTGCAGTGTGACTCTATTAGTGCCGAAACATGTCTTTCATTCCAACCATAAGGTGGGTCCATGAGTAATTGGTTCCTTTTGCTAATTTATGTAATTTAAAGGAGGATAGTCTCTTCCTAATATGGTTGAAGAGTGCAAATAGACAAATTGTTCTTTGTGCATGATAAGTTAAAAAAAAAAGATGTTGTATATTGAATGCTTAGAAGGCAATTAAAGAAGGAAGATAAATATGGAAGTTAAGAAAGCAAATAGGTAGAAAATAAATCCTTTAATGGGGGAGTGAATGGTAGCAAATGAAATGCAACTTGTTTCAATGAACGAAATAAAGAATGGGGTGCTTAAAATAATGATGCAAAGGTAGACATAATATTGATATATGTGATGATAATAGTTGGATCACTATAAAGAAGGGTTTACACCCTGGAAAAACACATAGGTTCTTGCTAGGAACAAAAAAAAAGTTATAGAACATAACCAAAACATGATTCTTGAAGGGGAGAGTTCCATAATGCAAAAACAATTGTAAATACCATCTTTTTTTCCTCGAATCCCTCTCCTCTTGATTTCCCTATAGGTAGGTGAGGAGCCCAATAAATCCTTTGGTCGAAGATGAATTATGTATCATCAATCCAGTCGACCAGGGAGAGCTTTTACTTACTTCCTCTATCACAAAACATTGGTAGATAAACAAGCCAATTCATTATAAAACCCATTCGACATAAACGTTATGAGAAACCACCTCCTATGATGGACATGATAGGTAATGTTCCCATTCTCCATCATGAATACTCCTTATTTGATGCTCAACATAGAGATCAATCACTTTTTCCAGGGCATCCATTTCTTAAATGAATGGTATTTTATAAATAATTTATTGTGGCCTTATAACATGTTAAAATATAGATGAATACATGTCCCACAATGTGTTTTCCACACTATATGGAGTTGGGGGCATATCAACACTCTACAATCACTCCCGAACTTGGTAGGGAACTTCGTGAGCCTCCAAATCCTATGGTTGGAAAGGTGGTCTACTTTGCAGATGCTCCCAAACTCGATTGGGAACTTGATGGACCTCCAAACTCTCAAATTTGCAACCTGAAAAGGCTCCAAAATATTGACTTGGTTGATTGCTCTACTCTATCGACATTCCTAGACTCTGAGTCCAACATTAGAATATTAATTATCGATTGTTCTCTCTATAAATTTGAGGGAAATGAGTCAAAGTTAAAACCTACACACATGGCTTGCATTTGAGGCATTATTGTACAAGCTCTGAGGTAGAATGTTAGGCCCCTATACTACTAGTGTAACCCCTTATTGTTATTAGTACAGCCCCCTCGTTATATTGTTGTACCCATGTAGTCACGATATTGTTACTATTGTGCCCCATAGAAGCCCACTATTGTTATTATTGTGCCCTTACATTATTATTGTTAAGTCAGCTCTGATTATATTATGACTCATTAGACTCCTATATGTAGAAAGGAGGTCTTGTCATTTGCATCATCCAAGAATTTTTCTTTTTTGTAATGTAAAGCAGGTTTCCCCCTCGAAGAGGCTGAATTCTAAGGCGTTCAACTATCTTTTCTATCCTTTTGTGAGCTGGTTTCATAACATTTGGTATCGGAGCTTTGAATTCTAGGGTTTTGTTGCTCCAAACAAGTCATCGTGGCATTTTTTCTGCGATGTTTCAGACTCTACAAAAAAAACTCATCTGAGAAGAAATCGCGTTGAACCTTAGGTCTGAATTCCAGAGCTTTTCACGCAATATTTTCCAAGATATGATCTGAGGAAATTGGTCTTTTTATAGATTCCTGAATTACATTCCAAACAGGTGACCTGGGGAAAATACTCATAACTTTTGTTTTGAGCATCAAACTGAAATTTCATAAGAAGATGCAGAAAGACGACGAACTGTAGTTTCCTGTGTATATTTTTCATATCCTAAGGTCAAAACAGTGAAACGTGGCACTTCATACAAGTTCGCTCATTTGAAAAGGTATATAATCAGGTCATCTTGGGAGATTATGCATAAAACTGCATTTGTGAAGCCACACAACTTCATTCCCTATGTATGTATGTACCATAGTCCAAACTGGGTAGTGCCTCTGAGGTACCATAAAACATGCTTAGTTGACTTTAAAAATAATTTGGTGGGCTTAACCATAGCTTGGCTCAATTGGTTGACTGCATAGCACATATCTGGTCGTGTGTTCACAAGATATATTAGTGAACCCACTAACTATCGATAAAAGGTAACATCCACTTCTTCACCTGAAGTGGCATCCTCCTTCCTCCAGTTGGTCACTAGAGGTGCCTTCATGGGTTTGCAACTCTCCATGTGAAATCTTTGTAGTATCACATTTACATACTTGCCTTGAGACACAAATAGTTCCCCATCACCTTGCCATACTTCCAACCCGAGGAAGTAGTGCATGAGACCCATGTCCTTCATTTCAAATTCCCTTGCAAGGTCCTCCTTGCAAGATCTGATCAGTTGCTCATCACTAGTAAAAATTAAGTCATCAACATATAAGACAATAATAAGAAATTTACCTTATAACAAGATGCAATAGAGGTTTGCATCCACTTCACTTTTGGTGAAGCCCAAACCGATGAGATAACGGTCGATCCTGGTGTACCAAGCACGAGGTGCTTGTTTGAGACTATACAACACTCGCTTGAGTCTGCACACATGAGACTCTCCATCAAATGTCTCAAAGCCTTATGTTTTCTTGATGTACACCTCCTCCTCAATAAACCCATTGGAAAATGTTGTTTTTACATCCATCTGGTGGGTCTTCCAACCCATTTGCGCAATCAGTGCAAGAATTGACCTAATGGATGAGTACCTTGCTACAGGAACAAAGGTCTCGGCATAGTCAATTCCCTCAACTTCAGAGTAACCCTTGGCCAAAAATCTATCCTTATACTTCTCTATGCTTCCATCTACTGCATGCTTAACCTTGAAGATCCATCTTGAACCCATAACTGATTTATCTATCGGTCTTGGGACCACTTCCCAAAAAAATTCTTTACAATGGATTGGTATTCCTCGACCATTGCATTAACCCATACAGGTTGCTCTACTACTTCCTTGAAAGAGGAAGGCTCAATCTCTACAAGCTCAATCATTATTCCATGTAGCAAGTGTACCATTTAGGTGAGCTTCTCTGCCTGAGCAAATTTGAAGGAGCTCCCACATTCTCCCTCACATCCTGCACAAGTTTATCAGCTTCCCTAGTTTTTTTTTGTCTTCTCTAGATGGTTCTTCTTGAGTGGATGTCTCCACTCTCTGCTCCTCAATTTGTGGTTTCTCCACATGATCTGGTGGATCAAAATAATGCTCAAAATTGAAAGTGTGCGATAGAGCGTGAAACTTGTATGATTTGATATATCTCGATGATCCCAATCCAACGCAACTCATTTCACTCAAATCCAACATCAGATTCTTCCAGGAATGTGTTATGATCGATTTGGGAAACAAACAAACAAACAAAAATTGTTGGTACACCCAGTCAGCAATCTGTACACTCATTGCACCACGAATTGCCCAATGAATGATTGACACTTTGCACAGCATGATTGGTTGTGACATGGTGGAATTTGGTTTTGGTGAAGTGGGCCAATGAGGGAGTGCCATGTGGCCTCCTCATGGTGGCCAAAATTGGTTATGGAGGCCTAACATAACTCCAAAGATTCAAACTTGTGACCACATACCAAGCAACTGAGTCCAATACCACCGCGCCACTGTTTTTTCTTGTTATAAATTCTGCAAAAATATTATTTAAGGTTTGGTGAATGCGCCATTGGGGGAGGGATTGGACTAAGCCCTAGCCCTTGGCCAACCCTGCACCACTAGACCACGGGCGGAGGACCAAGCGCTAGGGCCTAGCCCAGCCCTCATGGCCCACGGCCACATCACCCAAATAAACGAAGTCTGCAGAACCGGGAGCGCAAAGGGGTAAGGGGGCCAACCCTGAGTCATATGACCCGTAACGTGACCACCAGCACAACAGGTTTTAGAGGAGCCAACCCCTAGGGAGCCGAACCAAGGTCGTATGTGCAACATGGAACCAAGGGTGCACGAGAGAAGGGGGCCAGACATAGCCCTAGAATATTGCCCCCCTATATGGTCGCATGGCGCCACGTGACTAAAATTTTCAGGGTTGGTGGCTTAATGGAGCCCTTAACAGTCCTGCAAATTTGCCTGTCGAGCAGGAATTTTGCTAGGTTTTGTCTGTCAATTCCACATTTGGGGTGCTCGAGCTAGTTTGAGGTCAAATTGTAGGATGTTTAGCTGCAGAATTTGGGAAAAGGAAGAAACAAGCATAACTTTCTCATTTTTTGGCCAAATAAGGTGCATAAACAACCAAAATAGGGGTTTTTTATAGTGTTGGATCCATTGGAGACATCAATTCTGCTATCTGAGTAATGTAAATCATGTAGAAACACATTTTTTCATTTTTAATGAAAGAAGCCCTACGTTGGAAGTTGGGCTAGGAGATGTAGCCGAAGAGAGGGGTGAACTCTTTTATCATGCTTGTGTTAAGTGTTTCAGATGTGTTGGTTTTGTCTCTATTTGGTTGTAGAATTTGGTTTAAATTTAATTATTTATGTGTTTAGTAAGTTGATCCTCTACCCAAAACATATAATTTTCTCTTGCAAATTGTTAAAAATCTTCGCGTTTACACATTCAAATCATTTTTGGTATTAGAGGTATATTTTTTTGTGAAGATTTGATTTGTTTGCAAGTTTTTTTCCGATGCTTACAAGGTTGAAGCTAAAGAGAAGAGAAGGAGAATTGGTGGAGCCAAGATCTCAAATTATTTCTAGGAGAACAAACATTCCTGAAGCTTCAATAGTCATGGCACATCAAGAGGGTCTTGAAGAGATGTTTGAAGATGAGAAGACTTTCAGAAAATCATTCTTTGAAATGTCAAAGATGGTTAAGGTTCTATATGAGGAGAGGATTTCCAGACTGTATGGAGAGAGCTAAAAAAAAAGGAGACAAACCTCCAAAAGGGAATGGAGGGAATGGTGATAAACCACCACCTTCACCTCCATCATAATCCTCATCTTCATCTTCAACTTCTTCTACCCTTTCACAAACACATCCAAATTCCCCAAAGGGTCATTGTAAAACACCTTTGCTTAAGCTTGATATTAAGTTTGAATTGCCTATGTACAATGGACAGGTAAATGCAGAGAGATTAGATAATTGGGTTTGTCGGATTGAAGTGTATTGCAGGGTACAATGAATCTAAGATGATGAAACTAAGATTCGGCTTGCTTCTCTTATTGGAAGGTGCAACACTAATTTGGTGGGAAGCCAAAACTCAAGAGGCATGAAGAAACATGGTAAGGTTTTATCCTCTTGGAATGATTTTTTTGTTACAATAAGGTGGTTTTACCCATTAGCATACATGCAGAAAGCTATTATTGATTGTTAGAACTTTAGGCAAGCTAAAGGGAAAAATGTGCAATCTTATACTCAAAAATTTAGGAAAAGAGCTTTGATTTTGGGTATAGATTTGTCCTCACAATATACTTTGCTCAAATATACTGGAGGATTACATAGTTATTTGAGACATACCATTCTAATGTTTAACTCTACAAAAATAGATGAAGTTTATATTCAGGCAACTCATTTAGAGGCAAGAGGGAAAAATGTTTCTAAAGAAAATAGTGAGAGTTCCTTTGAGTCTGGAGAAAAAGGAAAAGGTAAGTTCAAAGGAAAAGGGAAGAAGAATGCTACCATCATGATGGAGAAAGAAAATATCACATGTAAAAATTGTTCCAAATAGGGCCATGATGAAGATCATTGCTGGAAACTTCATCCGAAAATGACACCCAAAAAGTTTAAGAACAAGGATTAGGAGAAGAGGGTTGCAACTACGCAACAAGATTTAGGTTCAGATTTTGGAGATGAAACAAAGATCACAACCATCGGTTTGAAAGGTAAGGACATTGTAAGTACTAGTTCTTCAAATTTCCTCAATGAAAGTCAAGGTGAAAAAACAAGAATAGATCTTTTCCAAATTAGAGTTATTTCAAAACATACCAAGATAGACACATTGTTTGATAGTGGTTCACAAGAAAATATTATCTCAGAAGACATTATCAAGAAGTTGAATTTAGAAACCATTCCTCACCCTAAACCTTATCCTTTAGGTTGGTGATCCAAATTGGATCCTTAAACATTTCCATGATTGTTTCAAATTATGTCAGGCTTCAAAATATTATGAATGACGAGCTTATCAGAAATGACCTCTAGACAATGGCAATTTGTGACCAGCACGGAACAACGAGGACCCTCGGTCAAAGTGCATTGACCATTGGCCCATGGAGACCGCACATGGATGCAAATTGGCAATCGAAAGCCCAGATCCAAAAACAAAGGCAGTTTCTAATACGTGATTAGCGCAAAGTGCTAATCGCATATTGCAGGGCAAAACTCTCAGTAAAGGAAAGCCCCGAGTGCTCGGTCACGAGGAAAACAGGAAACCATGCTGAAACTGTCAGAAGAAGGGTCCCGCATCCAAAACCGGCAAGATATCATGTGCGCTTAGAGTTGTAAGTAGGTTTGGTAGAGTTCAACATGATGCCACACACTAGGTGACACGTGTCCAGAAGATGTGAGAGAAAATCGCTTACATCACATGAGTAACGGTCGAGCAACTTGCTCGCGCGATATAGATGAAGACCATAGGGATATAGATGAAGACCATAGTATCTAGAGGCTCCAGATCAACGGCAGAGAATCAACTCAATGAAAGACCGGATTTGACAGGGAAATAGACTGAGGTACATGAGATTTGAGGTCCGACATGACCAATGAGTTGGCAGAGGAATTAGTTTCGCAAGCGATCTTGGAGCAACAGAAATAACGACCGTTCAAAGAGAACTGACACTTAGTTTGTGAGGAAACAGGTGGCCACCTCTCTGTGAAGTGTTACACAACGATGATGACGTAGAGCAGGGGAATTCCAGCGAACAGAGGCAGGCGATCCAGAGAGACGGGAAGCGAAAACGAACAGTCAAGGAGCAGATTGGCTTTAAGCCATGAACAGACAAAGAGCAAAGGGAACAGAAGTAGAGAGAAAGAAGTGAATTGCAAAGAACAGAGAAGTCGATTTGACCTACAGAGAAAAGGCAACATCGAGCAGACAGAATAGAGAGAGTTTGAGAGTGTGTGAACTCCAGAGAAGGCTTGAGAGGTTCAAGCAACTCCTCTATGTAGACCTCTTAGTTATTGAGTACCAAATTGGATTCATACCACTGAGACCAGTCAAGGTCGAGATTCAGTAAGGGGAGTCTGTGTACTCTAGAGACTTGGGGGATCCAAGTACAATCCTACTGATCATTCTCTGTTAAGTGAGACTTAAATTGAGCTCCTATTGTAAAATCTCTGCTTTAAGACACAATAAAAAAGGCCACCACTGAAGGCTAGACCAAGAGACGTAGCCCGGGAGGGTTGGGTGAACTCCTTATTAAATTCGTTGTGTTTTGTATTTGCTTACTGTGTTTCTCTTACTGTTTCAAGTGCTTGTGTATTTGGAAATCTTATCGATCCGTTGCTTAAAATAACATAGGCACACCCTAGCACATGGGTCTGTAATACCTTCATTAATTAACTGAGATCATTCGTGAGTGATTTCAAATCAAGTGGTATCAAAGCTCTAGGTTTTTTAAGGTTAGACAAGCTTGTGCTAGATTTTTTTGTTGCATGCTAACTAGATCAAAGCTTAAAAATTAGGAGAAGGAGATTTGGTCAAAACTAACGTGGAGATTAGAAGAGTCTATCCTGAGAAGAAAATGTTAGAAGAAAGTCCCTTGGGACCATATCCCCAATTCATAGATAGTTTCCTGGCCATGAGGTCCATGGTAGAGGAAATGTACAAGGAGTTTAAGAAAGGTAAAGATGAAGATTCATCACACTCCAAAGAAAAACGAGAAGAAGAGTCTCTCTTCCATGACCACTCAAAAGGCAAAGGGAAAGAAGAAAACTTTCTCACACCTCCTAATAGCTCTGAACATAAAAGGAAGACATATTTGATTAAATTAGATGTTAAATTCGATTTACTAATATATGATGGAGAGCTGAATGCAGAGAAGCTGGATAATTGGATCAGACAAATTGATGTTTATTGCAAAGTGCAGAGTATCGACTCAAACAAGAGTAAGATTCAGCTGGCCAACCTACGCCTCGGAGGCACTGCCTTGATATGGTGGGAAGGCAAGACCCAAGCTGACATGGAGAAACATGGTAAGATTCTTTTTGTCTGGAGTGAATTTGTTTCTACAATCAAAAAGTAGTTATATCCACTAGCTTACATGCAGCAAGCCATGATGAGATGGAAAACTCTTCACCAATTGAAAGGGCAAAGTTTACAAGGTTACACCCAAGAATTTAGGAAGAGAGCTTTGATTCTAGGAATTTCATTAGACTCACCTGAGACTCGGTTGAATTACATAGGTGGTCTACACAGCTACATGAGGCACACTATCCTCATGTTTAATCCCACTAGTATAGATGAGGTATCTATTCAAGCTACACATCTAAAAGCTAGAGGAAAGAATGGGAACCCGGAAGTTGGAGGATCATCCAAGCCCATTGCAAGCAAGAATAAGGAGAAAAGAAAACAGAAATGGAAAGAAAGGAAGGCCAATACTGCACAAAAGACAAAGTCTTCATGCACTCACTGTAAGAAGGATGGGCATGATGATGAGCACTGTTGGATTTTGCATCCAGAGCTAAGACCTAAGAATTTTGAGGGCAAGAAGAAGAAGACTGTTGCAGCTATTCATAAAGATTTGGGGTCGAACTCAGGAGATGAAACAACCATTGTAGCCATAGGTATAAAAGGTAAAGATTCTGAAGCATCTACTAGTAATTCTACACAATCTATTAATGATGAAGAAAATGAGAGAAAAAGACATGAGCTTTTCCATATTCGAGTTATTTCCAAGCATCAAAAGATTGATACTTTGTTTGATAGTGACTCACAAGTAAATTTAATTTCTGAAGCAATTATAAAGAAGTTGGGATAACTGACTACACCTCACAAGAAACCATACCCATTAGGTTGGTTAAGTGATAAAGCACAACTACAAGTGACTAGACAATGTAAACTTAAGTTTTCTTTTGGGCCAGCATTTGTAGATGAGGTTGAGTTAGATATAGTTCCTCTAGATATACGTGGAATTGTTTTAGGAAGTCCTTACTTGTATGATAGAAAAGCTATTTTCTATAGAGCTGAGAACAAGTATCTACTCGTTAAAGATGGAATCGAATACTTTTTAAGGGCTCATAAGCTCAAGAATAATTATACTCTCATAAACTCAGGGCAGATGAAACGAATTGTAAATTCATGCAAACAATTTTTACTGATGGTTGTAAAGGAAAAGAAACTTGATAAAACCAATGTATTTGAGGGCTGCGATGCTAAACAGCAAGCTGATTTAGAAAAAGTTCTTTTAGAATATGATATCTTGTTTCAAGAAGGTCTGCCACCCAAAAAGGAAATAGCGCATTATATTAATTTGCAGCAAGATGCTTCATTGCCTAACATCGGAATGTACAGGTTGTCCGCTTTAGAGAATGCATAAATCAAGAAGCAAGTGCAGGAGTTGCTCAAGAAGGGGTGCATCAGACCTAGCACATCACCATGTGGGTCTCCAATCGTTTTGGTAAGAAAGAAAGATGGCTCGTGGAGAATGTGCATTGATTACCGAGCACTGAATAAGATAACGATCAAAAATCGTTATCCCCTTCCTCGCGTAGATGATTTATTAGATCAACTGAAAGAATTTGTTTATTTTTCCAAGTTAGACTTGCATAGTGGATATCATCAAGTCAGAGTTGCAGAGCAAGATGCATGGAAGACTGCTTTCAAAACAAAGCAGGGATTGTATGAGTGGCTGGTTATGCCTTTTGGCTTAACTAATGCTCCTGCTACTTTCATGAGAATAATGAATGATGTACTCAGACCTTTTCTTGATGATTTTGTTATTGTATATCTGGATGACATTCTTATATTTAGAAAAATGTGGGAAGAACATTTAAAGCATGTTACACAGACACTAGATGTTTTGAAAAGAGAAAAACTTTATGTTAAACTCTCAAAATGTGAATTTAGCAAAACATCTTTGAATTATTTGGGTCATATAGTAGGCGGTGGTGAATTGAAGATAGATCCCACTAAGGTGGCAGTCATTGTAAACTGGCCTAAACCCAAATCTGCTACAGAAGTGAGAAGCTTCTTAGGAGCAGCACAATATTGGAGAAAGTTCATTTCTAACTTTTCCTTAATTACAACTCCCTTACATGCTTTGACAGGATTGAACAAGGTGTTTCAGTGGGGAGGCAAACAGCAGAAAACCTTCTACACCTTGAAAGAAAATATTAGTACAACACTAGTACTAGCATTGCCTGATCTTCAAAGACCATTTGGGATCCAAATAGATGCCAATGACTATGCCATGGGAGCAGTGTTGATACAGCATGGTAAACCCATATGTTATCATTCTGAGACATTTAATTCTGCAGTAGTTAACTATCCCACATATGATAAATAATTGTATGCATTAGTACAGAGTGTGAAAAA